>CAIGRN010050733.1:0-27755 GCA_903798345.1 Fraxinus anomala
ATGATGTCAAACTTAATGTACATATAACAAAATCGAACATTATGTGATGCAATTGGTGCAAAGGCATTTATTTTATCCATATCACGTTATCATTAATATTTGTCTTTTCTTCTACGGTCAATCAGTGAGTCGGGAGAACTAACTGCTGCTGTTTGTTTTCCCTTTCTACTTTCTTTCTTCTTACGGGTAATAGGATCTGGTGGCTAAACTCATTGGGGGGCCAATGTGTCAAGCAAAACTGATAGTCTGACTACAGCTACGGTGTCGTATAGCCGTTGGAGTAATGCTGTGGTGTATTTGTACAATCACACTACACATATGCTCAAAAGCAGGGTAAAAAATGGGGAAATATGTCTCGACACGTGATTGAAAATTTTTAAAAAAAATCCAAACACATGATGTCAAGTCATCCGTCCATCATTTTCCTGCTTTTGAACCTATTCAATCATCATTCATATTTGTATACCAATTTTGTTGGTTGTACAGAGGAAATCCTACAGGATATTTTACAGGTGCTGTTGACGGCTTAGTTATTTGTTTTTTTTTTTTTTTGCCTTTATCAAATGAAAAATTGCCAACTATATCTGTAAATAATATGATAATGTTTTGTTCTGTACATGTAGCACTATCATTTTTATGTTGCACAGCGCAAATAGTGGTAGTAATAAAGACCGTGTATGTCTATGGTCAATCGGGCAAGATTGTTGATACAGATACAATCTTGAATAGTGATAGATGTACATTTTGATTAATAGCTTCTTTGACATCCTTCTATGTGGAAACAATTTGGGCATTGTCGCCCCTAGGGCACATCCCAACTGACAAATAATTGGGCTCTTCAATGCTGGTAGATCAGAGGTCGCGGGTTCGATTCATGAGGCTCTTGGAAGGCAGACTCTCTCCTAGAAGGCAGGATTTATCTTGGAATGCATGAGTTCTCTTGGAAGGCAAGGTGCAACATGAGTTCGTTCGGCACTTTGGCAGTTCAGTTGGGGGGCTCTTGGACCCTGTCTAGTTTGGGGCACATCTCGCGATTTACCTAATTTGTGTGATGAGGGGTCGGATCGCAGACCCCAAGAAATCAGCGGCTTCCACCTGTGGATTATATCAAAAAAATAAAATAAATTGGGCATTGTTGTGATGGTTGCAATCAAAATCAATAGTGTAGGTCTAGCCATATGAAATAGTGTAAACCAGTGTATAACACATGATATAAATTTAGCATGATTGTACAACCTTTGGTTCCTCGATACACGTGAGGCATGAGCCAACTCTCTCACATGTATCCCCAACTAAGAACTTCTTCTTTTTTTTTTTTTTTTTTTTTTTTTTTTTTTTCTCCTTTTTTTTTTTTTTTTTTTTTTTTGCCCCCTTTTTTNTTATTCTTTTTATTGGCCCCAATTTGAATCAGATAAAAAGCAAATCTTTAATAATATTTGATAAAAAGTGATAAATTGTATCGTTGAAAAATTGATAAAAATTGTAAGTTTTATATAATATGTGATTGAAAAAGAATTTATGAAAAAATGAACATTAAAAAAAGTGGGCCAAACTAGAACCTAGCCTTGTTTGAACTACATTATTTTTTTCATTCACATTCTTCTACTCATTTATAATCACACATTTTCAATAAAATAATATTTTTATCATATCAATAATTTTTTCTTCTTTTTTAACCACATATTCTTCATCACATAAAAAATGCATTCTTGGGAAAAAATGTGCATTAAACGAGAGCTTAATTCTCTTCAAACAGGGACAGTAACTAAAAACAAATAATTTATATTTTTACAAAATAAATATATAATTTTCTTTTTAAGTAAACTATTATATGTACGATCACTTTAAAGAGACGTGACATAAAACATTAATTTATTTTAAATGAAGTTTTATTTTAATTTATTTTGTTAAAATCAAGTCCATATAGAGTTTAATTCTTTTTCTATCACTTTGGTGAATCAATTAAACTTTGTTACTCCTTTCAACGGGGGCATATGACATGGAAGATAGTAAGTCGTTGTTTGGTGATTTTTTTTTTTTAAATATTATTTTGAATAGTAAATTTTTGGAGAATTTGTGGTTAAAAAGTTGAATTTTTTTTTAAATTTATGTATAAAATATTTTATTGTGTGAATGTATGATTGAAAATAAGTATGTAAAAATTTTTTTAAAAAAATAATAAAGAACAAACATGGGCTAATTTAACAGGACATCCACATGAATGTATTCCACGTCATTCGTTCCATAAAGAATATTAAAGAATGCCGGTTCACTGACTTAATTAAAAAGTAAAAACTAAGTCCTTTTTTATGTCCATTAAAGAGAGTATTTTTGGAAAACTAGTAAGACGCACATGTCATAGTATAATTAACTATATAATAGTGTAAATATAAAAAAAAATTATTTGTCTTAATCATGAGTTACATTAAACTTAAAATACTTGATTGAAATGATAATAGGTGACAAAAACAATATTAAAAGATTTGATTCAAAGTTTATTTTCTAGATTTTGCATTTGAAAGTCTCTCTTTTGAAAAAAAAAAAAAAGATATGACATAGATGATTAGGTGTTGATGCCCTGCTAAAGAGATAATGAAGTTCAACTCATCCATCCTTTTTCTACCTATTGAGGTAAGGCATATGTCTCCTTAATCTCATGCTCATAGAATCTCTAATTAAATGTATCCGTTGTATCAGTATTTAATTTCTTTACCAATACCCCATGCAAGATATATGTAGTCAAGACTAATTAATTAATGATAATACAATGCATAATTTAAGACAAATCAAAGGTCTCTATTAGTATTAAAACTACAACACAACGAAAGCAAAAAGAATGACAAACGATTACCCAACTTCATAAATTCCGTCAAATATATTTTCAGCATGTTTAAAGTCTTGGTTGTGTGGAGAAGTGGAATACAGAACATGGGTGATTGTGTGGGAAAATGAAATTTTGTGAGAGAGAGAAGAAAGATAAATCGAAATGATGGTTGCGTGTGAAAATGAACATAAACAATCACGACTTTACATTTCATAATTCATGTAAAATTATTTTTTATATTTAAAATTTATCGATCATATATTTATTTTAGTCGCATTTCAATATTTCAAAGGAAAATTGAAAAGTATGATTTTATGTTTAATAATTAATGCAAGATAATTTTTGTTATTTAAACTTTATCAATCATATATTTATCATGGTCGCCCTTTAAACTTTTGAATAAATTTTAAATAGTTAAAAATGAACATTTGTAGTGTAAAATATCGAACCAAACGTAAAAACTGAAGCAAAATAAAATTGGAGAAATTTGTGTGAGTATGGGGGTTAAGGGTGGGGTAGAAAAGAAAAATTAACGATTTTCATTTTACGTTTAATAACTTAAAATAATTTTTATATTTAAACTTAATCGACAGTATATTTATTATTATCACATTTTAAGTTTTTTTTAAAAAAAATTTGAAATCGATCCAAATGGATATTCATATCGTGAAATATCGAATCAAACGAAAAATTGTAGGAAAATAAAGTTCGAAAAAAGGACATTAGAATGAGGTTGTGATTGAAAAGAAATATAAATAATAAAATAGATATTCATATCGTGAAATATCGAATCAACCGAAAAAATGTAGGAAAATAAAGTTCGAAAAAAGGACAGTGAAATGAGGTTGTGATTGAAAAGAAATATAAACAATCACGACTTTACGTTTCACAATTAATGTAAAATTATTTTGATATTTAAAATTTATCGATCGTATATTTATCATAATCGCACTTCAACATTTCTAACAAATTTTAAATCTCTTAAAACGAATATTTGTACTTAAAATACTGAATCGAAAAAAAAAAGCTTAGCCGAACTGAGTCATAAAGTTCGAAATTGAAAAGAAACATAAACAATCACGACTTTACGTTTCACAATTAATGTAAAATTATTTTGATATTTAAATCGATTATATATTTATCATAGCCGCACTTCAACATTTCAACAAATTTTAAATCGTTTTAAACAAATATTTGTAACTTAAAATACTGAATTAAATGTTTAAAAAAAAAAACGGCTTAGCCGAACTAAGCCATATAGCTATTTTCCTCTTAACAATAATATTGAATCAAACGTTTAAAAAAAAAAAAAAAAACAAAAAACAAAAAACCTTGGCTTAGCCTAGTCGAGTCGAGCCATAAAGCTATTTGGCTTGGCTCAGTTTATGAACAGTACCCCAAAACTCCCTCTTTTATTTATGTAGGAAATGAGTGTTGGAGTAGTAATTTTGTAGAGAATTTATGATTAAAAAAATAGAGAAAAGATTTGGTATTACGTGTAAAATATTTTATTGTGGGAATTTATGGTTGAAAACAAGGTTTAGAAAAAAAAAAAATAGAAAGAAAGAGAGTTTGGAGAAAGGTAAATATAAGCTAAGTTAGATGATTGCTTCGAAATGAAATGAAAAAAAAAAAAAAAAAAAATTGTGACTAATATGAAACTTTACTTTACTTTAACTAATCGCATTTTTACCGGATTACAAATGTTATAATCGTATTTCAAAATGAATCCATTTTAATTATTTTCTGTAATTAATTTGGTTGTCAAAATACAAATAGGAGTAGTCAAAACTCGTTCATATTTATATTAAGAATTTAGTCATTTTCATACAGATATGCTATTTTTATCAACATAATTGTACTTTCTCACTAGAATTACTTGTATTTAATCTCTTTAAGCTCAAAAGTATTTAAAAAAAAAAAAAGGAAAAAAAGAAGGAAAGATATTATGCTTTAAGAGCTGCGAGCGAAAAAGTTCAAAGTAAGGGTTCGTTTGATGGATATTATTGAAGAAATAATGTATTTTAAATAGTGATATGATGGAAAATATGTGGTTCAAAAGTAAGGAAAAGTTATTGATGTGATGAAAAATATTATTTTATTAAAAAATGTGTGGTTAAAAATGAGTTTTGAAAGAATATATTTTGAAAAAATATGTACCAAACAGAAGTTAAAGAAAAATTTCAGAAAGAATTTTATAATAAAAAATTCAATATTAAAAATAATAAAATAATTAGAAAATTGTACCTTTATTGTATTTTCCAAACTAAAAGTAATGGCTCCCAACATTTCTTGTTGATGTCGCTAGAGTAGCATCTTGTCTTTCAAAATTAGATTAAAAATTCAGAAGTCATAATCAACTTTTCACTTTTTTTTCATAATACATTAATTTACAATTAATAATTTAGTGTTGTTTAGTAAAGCTTTTATTTATGTAAATTTTTTATTAAACTTCATTTTTAATCATAAAATTTATTGAATTTATAATTATTAATTTTTTTTACTTTTTCATTAGATATTTCTTGAGACACTTGGATTGTCAACTTTTAACATCATCCTGGTCACTGTGGACTCTAATATCATGTCTCACATATAATTTGTATGACAGTCAAGTGCTTCTTTTATGTGAAAACTTTGCACAATTAGTCTCCAACCTTTAGGACCTCAGATTTTCTTTTTCAAAACCTTTAAAATCAAACTTTCCAGCTTTCATCCTGAAGTTCCATTTGCATATTTCGTCATTTTTACTTAATTTCATTAACATTAGGGATAAATTTCCTCGCGTGAAATGTACAAGCTAATTTTAATTTTCAATTCCAATAGCTCTTTAGATTACTTCAAATGTCCCTTTCTCTACCAACTACCGCTACACTATTGACAGTTGACTATTATTGAGCCTCAAATCAAAAATCCTAACTCCATCGCTTATTGCAAAAATAAAGTATGAGGAAGTAAAGATAGTTGGCTTTTGATTTGGCCATGTGAATTTGTAAATTTAGTGGTCCAATATTCGAATAGTTTTTTTCTTTAAATGCCAATATTCGAATAGTTGAAACCACTTCTCAAGTGGTTGATGACCTATACAAGATATTTATATTTCAATTGAATATGAGGGGTCCGAATCAATTAAGGTTCTCAATTTTTAAAATTATAAAAGAAGAGTATTGACCCACCCTATACGAAAATGATCGCTTAATGTATTTCTCTTATATAATTTACAAAATTATGAATTAAAAAAGAAATGATCCAAGATATGATCTGATAAATAGTAGATTGTCACAATGTAATCCATTATATAAATATTGATGTATATATAATAAAATCCTTCGAAATTATGAGGCATAAAGTGTGGGTAAGGGTTGACTTTGTGTTGACCAAGTTAACATACTATTTTAGAAAATGATTGATCATATAAAAATATAAATTATTAGAGAATAAATTCATGATTCATACTATTCATGTTTAGGATCTACTTGAATTAACTTTTAAAAAAAAAACTATGTATTTACGGTAAACTTTAAAAGAGAACGAACACCTTAAAAGGACAAAAAACACTCACTTAGGGGAACGATTTGCCATATTCTCCCCCAAATATTCCCCCTACAAACCTACAAACTTAATATCCTAATACGTGAATAGGCTTAATTAAGTGAACTATTAGTTTCAAACAGCGTGCTTAGTATGACAATTACTTAATTGAATTTTACATGTTATATATAATATATGATAAACCCGGCAGTGACTGAAAAAATGTTTTGTCTTGAGCCTTGCGCATTCGGAATATTATCATTATTATTCTTCTATTTCGGATGAAGTTCTCGATAACACTTTGAGAGTTTGTTTGTGAGAGATTTCGAGCAAGATGAAGATAAAAATACAAATTTAGTTTGGCTAATATTTTCTAAGATATATCTCAGCTGTTGTTTTATAATTGAAAATAAAATTAGTTGGCTACCAACTCTAATTTTTGCTAGTGTACCTAGAAGCATTTGTGTTTCTTTAAATAAAATTTACCTTTAACATGCCACTTTGAATTTTTTATTTAAATGAATACAACAAAAAATAATATTTTATTTAATTAAATAGGTAGGCTCAATGAATTCGATTTTTGATTAATTTAATATATCTTTAGTTGATTAATGCTTATCTAACTGATTAGATTAGTAGAATATTACTGATAATTTTAATTGGTTAAATATATGTGAATTGAATAATGAATGCACTCTATAAATTCACACACCGTAAATTTGAAGAGGTTATATTGTTCTTAGAGCATCTCCAATACATTATGTGAATTGCCATTCTTCCTATTTATGTACCATTAATATGTGCTTAACAAATGGCTAAGTTCAAATGACATCCCCAATGAGTTCGGTCTATAACTCAAATTTAATCTACCATGTATGTTTAATAGAGGAGAAAAAAGAAATAATAATAGGAAAGAACGCTCTTTTAACTATCATTGTCTCTGCATCTTCTACTGAAAAGGAGCCCGTCAACAACATCGCTAGTGCAACTACGATACAACTCTCCCCCACCCAAAATTTCATATTTTCTATTTCTTCTACTTTTTAACAATTTCTCAAATTATTGAAGGCTTATTTTGAAAACTAAAAAAAAATAATTAAAACAAAATTATTTTTACGTACACTTGACTGGTTCTTGATTTTTCTAATTGAACCGACTGATCTCATTGTGTCAACATTGGATATTTTACAATTTTATACATTATTTTCTTTTGAAAGAGAGAAAATTTATGAATAAACCCTGCAGTTACTGAAAAGTGTTTGATCAATGCAGATCTCGAGCTTGTTGTGAGAAAGTTAAAAATATTTTCTTTAGAGAATGTATGGTTAGAAAGTATGAAACAATTATGAATTTCATGGAATGTATGGTTAAAAATGAAATTAACATGCTTATGTTGAATAATTTGATTGAGTGAGTGCAACAACACGTGTATTTTATTTAATTAAATATGTAGGCGCTGGAATTTAATTTATCTTTAGTTGATTAATACTTATTTAATTGATCAGATTAGTAGAATGATAATTTTAGTTGATCAAATGTATGTGTATTGAATCATTAATGCAGTTATAACACTTTTAATTAATTGATTTTGCATTGTTCCAACATTGTAAATTTATAGAGGTTACATTGTTCTTGGAGTATCTCCAAGACATTATGTGAATTGTCATCTAGGTGGCATACATACGCGACATTAATATCTTCTGAATAAATGACAAAATTCAAATGTTATCCCTGATGAGTTTGATCTATAAATCTAATTTCATCTCTAATGTATATTTAATAAAAGAGAAAATAACAATAAGAAGAGAGAGAAAGATGAGAAGCGAGAAAAAAGATGAGAAGCGAGAGAAAAAGAAATAATAATTAAATTTGCTGACTCACTCTATCTAACGAGACCTCTATATCTAGACAAATCTTTTCTCAATTCCTCTCGTGTCGAGCACAAAGTGGGTATTCGGGGCATATCGAAAATCCAAGCTCAGATCTTCACAAAGCAAGGAATCACATTAAGCTTATTAAGTACGTAAATTGTTCGCATGTACAACAAGAAAGCCCTCTTTCAGTGCCATTGCCTCTGCGTCTTCTACTAAAATTCTTTAACATCATGTTTTCTATTTCTTCTACTTTTAACATTTCTCAATATTATAGGAGGCATATTTTGAAAACTAAAAAAAGAGAATTATATACGATATTATTTTTACACACAGCTTTACTGGTTCTTTATTTTTCTAATCGAACCGACTGGTCTAGTTGTAGCACTAGCAACATTGATTATTTTAATTCTAAAAATTATTTTCTTTGGAAAGACAAAAAATAAAATCGGACCCTTAACTTCTAATAAAGTTAGTAAAAAGATGATAAAATTGACAAAACAGGAAAATGAATGAAGTTAGCCATCTTCATCACTTTTCCATCTTGTATGGATGAATTATACAAATTTTACTTATTTGTTCAATCATTTCTGTCATAATTATTAGTTTTTTTACACACTATTCATTACTTTTGAGAAGATAGAAGGAACCAATGGCGGATCCAATACCCGACGAGCCCTGGTGGCTGTGCGTGCTGGATCCGTCAGTAACAATTTTTTTTTTTTTTTGGACAATGAATAAATTTTGTTTGGTTATATAACTGATAATTCATTTTATTTTTAAACATTCTTGTAGTTCAGTTGGTTAAAACTCCCATATTTATATGAGAAGTTCTGGTTTCAAATTTTTTCCCAACCAATTTATTGTGAAATATTTTTAGTTCTACAATTTTTACCAAAATTAATGGAATAGGGAGAGGATTTGAATTTGTGAACTTTTCTTAGGATTTTTGAAAGCTAGATTGTGGTACTTGTTAAATTTGGCATTAAATTTACTAGAAAAATATATATTTTAGTGGTTTTAATATAATTGTAAAAATTCGAACCCGTGCTCTTCTTTTGAATTATATAAAATTTGGCCACAATATCATTTGGTGAATATTGCTAATTTGTTCAACATAATTATATATGTTCAGTTTGAATAAGACAATTGTTATATTTAAATTTTAGACACTGTTCGATTCTTTTTTTTTTTAAAATACATTTTTCTCTCTTCTTTTCAAGCACATATTTGTTGTTATATTTAAATTTTAGACGCTGCGAAGTGTGGGTGTTGGTGGGAGGAAAGAGGATTTGTTGTTGGTATGGTGTCGGTGGTTGATGGTAGAGGAATAGACGGGAGGTAGTGGTTGGAGGCGGCTGGTGGCCGTGTGAAGTGCAGAAAGCAGATTGCAGAGTTGATTTTTTTTGTTTTATATGGGGAAAGACAATGTGAATGGCAGACAAGAGGTAGTGGTTGGGTCTTGGTGGACGATGGGTGTTGTAGGTTGTTGCATCAGGTAAGGCATGCCAACAACAAATGAGTGGTGGTTGAGTGGGATGAAAAGTGTCCGTGACCAATAAAATCGATAATTTATGACCAATAAATAGTATGTGATCGATAAAATGGATAAATTGTGATCAATAAATAAAATGTGACGTAAAAATGTGTGATTGCAAATAAATTTGTAATTGTGACTTTCAATTTGCATATTTGTGACTGTGATCTTATACGATTTGTGACTATGATTGTAATTATATGACATTTATGACCTTGACCTGTTATCGGGTTGTCACAGATGTGACCATCTGATTTTTGAAACATTTTCTCAAGTTTCTTATTTTTGAAAATGTATTTTGAAACCTATTCTTCCCATTTTAAAACATTGTAGCAAAAAGCTTAGTGGGATTCGTGTAATTATCAAAAGCTTGGAGGAGAAAAATACAATTATTGTAAACTTATCCCAAATGCATGCCACCAGTCACCCGCAAGTATTCTGTTACGACTCGCCCCCATAATTTCGGCCATAAATCACCGTTTCCAACCCCATTCACAAGATCTCCGCCTCCCACGCTACTCCCTCGATTTGGCGCTGTAAATTAAGATAATTTTTTCATTGGATTATTTTTGTTTGTTTGATTATTTTTCGATGTTTTCGTTTCTGGGGAGATGTTTCTGAATGAATATTGAAAGTAAATCTGTAACGATTAGTTGATTGATGAATCTCTGTTTCAAATATTGTCATGGACTCGATCTCGACCCAAAATGGCGTCGCAAGCTTTTCGCAATTTATTATCGCATTGTACTTCGCTTTCGGTTTCGTTGCTGCCAGATTCTTCCTTGATAAATTCATCTTTCGTGTAAGTTTCTCGCTATCTTCTTTGGTATTGTAATAGCATCTGTTTGATTAGTGAAGTGCATTTTATCCTATAATAGGACATCAAATGGGGTCATAATATAATAGGTAAAAAGAAACAATATCACCAAGTGAATTACTTTTAGAGATTAGAGTAAAAAGCTAACCTATGTGGGCAGGGCGGACCAACATGGGGTCATGTGGGGTCAAATGACCCCACAAAATTTTTGTTTTTGTTTTTGTTTTTTTCCAAGAAATAGTTGTTTAGATCTATTTACGACCTACTTTGTTGAACTTATTATGGGATGTTAAATGAAGTCGAAACATTGCATTCTTAATACTATTTCAAATTGTTCATGGCCTAGTTAATTCACTCATTAATGGCGTACGAAACGATCAATCGTAGCAAAAGTTATAACCTATCGAAGAAGGTCGTTCCAAACTAATATTTCGATAATATGCTAGCTTTCAAAATCCGTCGATGATCGCATACTATTCGAATCCACAAATCGCCTACATCATCTAGAAGCGCGTTTCGAGAACTATATCATAGTCATATTGCATGGTCCAAATGAATATCGAAAATAGTTAAATATGCGTTAAACGTATCTCTTAAAAGAGGCATCTATCTCAACTTTTCTTTAAAAATTTCAATTGTTTCATTAGTGTTTATTATTTTTACATGATAAAATTTTAATATAATTTAAATCATTTTATTAAGAAATTTTATATGAAATATGACGTTAAAAATTTTAGGATCGTTAGGGATTAAATGTAATTTGAATTACTTTTGCATTAAATTTAAATTTCATTTACTTTATAGATTAAATGTGAATTTTATTTCAATTCATTTACTTCCTACATTCAATTTGATTTACTTACCGTCAGCTCAACATTTGTTAACAAAATGGTAAGCAAAACTATACAAGTAGCAAAATCCATTTAACAATATTGATAATGATATAATTATAAAACATTTTCAAAGTATCAAAATGTGTCTTAATTTATTTTCATTAATATTATATATATTTTTAAAAATTATACTTTAATTTTTGACCTCACGACACAAAATGTATGGGTCCTTTTCAATGCCATAGCTTCTCCAAATGGCTTGTTCCATTGTGTCCCAGAAAATACAATGCTCTGGTGACGTAAAAGAAACCAATGAGAAGTGTAAAGACAAAAGATTATGATGAAAAAATTGGTCTGCTGAGTTTTTTTTTTTTCTCTTTGATTAAATCTTTCCTCTCCTAATTGTTTGCTTCTATTCTAGAGGCTAGCTGTCTGTTTGCTGCGTTGTAGAACCAGTCTGCCAAAAATTAATGAGGCTACAAGAGCAAAGATTGAGAAAATTTCTGAGTCTATGTGGAAGCTTACATACTATGCTTCTGTTGAGTTTTGCATTTTAAGAGTTACTTACCACGAGCCATGGTTCAGAGATATAAAGGAGTACTTCAGAGGCTGGCCTAATCAAGAACTGAAGTAAGTAATACGTTTGCTCAGTATTATCCTAATAATATATACAAGGATTTCGTTGTCGAATTGCTTGTCTTAGAGAAATACGGACTTGCTAGAGATTTATATGAGGTTCAGTTTGAAAGCATTACTTGTAAATTGAGCACTAATTTGATGAGAGTCCAAGTCTTAGAATTTTCACTTTCTCTGCAATCTAAATGATAGAGAACACAGGATCTTGTCCATGTTTGCCATGTCAGATTTTCCCCTTCTTTTCCCTTACCAGGTGGTGGGTATGGACACTTGGCAATCCGGGTTCATACTCGTGTATATATATTCTTTTTACTTATCTTTGTAGGTCTGAAAACTTTTTTCCTTCCCTTTGAGCTCTGAAATTCCGACGTCTCTTCCATAGGTAAAGGCTGGCACATGGTGTTTGGTCCCCCTTGAAATCTGTGTTATGTGCCTACGCCATACAAAACAATAAGGTGCACTAATATTTTGTCTGAACTGTTGATTTGCTAGAATGATGTGTGGATAATTGATGCATTATGCTCAATAAAAGTTAGGATGGGTTGTGGGATATCTTGGTTCTGTTGTTCACTGATTATATAAATATTGTGTTAAAGAGATTATTCCAGTGTTTGTTAAATACTTTATTGAAAATATACCTGTATTCGTTTCAATTGCATGCCTGAAAGGGTGCAAAACTTCAATTTTGCACGCCTTCAGTGCATCCTCATGAATTGTTATAGTTCTGTATATCTAAAATTATCCGCTGAATTGTTTATTTCAGGCCTCCTTTAAAGTTCATTTATATGTGCCAATGTGGTTTCTACATCTATAGCATTGCTGCTCTCCTTATCTGGGAAACACGGCGAAAGGATTTCTCTGTAATGATGTCTCATCACGTAATCACTGTTATCCTTATTGGGTACTCATATATTACAAGGTACTTTTCGCTTCATCTGCTACTTAAAAATTGTGGAGGTACTTATGATAAGAATGCAACTCGAAATAAGTTAAGGTGCAGTTATAATTAAGGCTTACAACAAAATATTGCATAATTTACGATAAGGTGCATTGTTGAGCACCCTGAACTTCCTGTCAGGGTCTTAAGGCAATATTGCATGATTTACATTCTTTTATATTTATTGTGTAAGAGATTCTCAGGGGGATTGGGATCACATTTCTTGTAGAATAACCCCCTTAAAAAGAACGTGCACATATATTATGTGTGCTTTATTGCTTTCCCATGGATCAGTGCACCTATGCCCATTTTTCACAATATGCTATCGAGGATAAGGGAAGTGCATTGAAGTGTTTTTATAGAAGTATTATTGGAAAATGTTTCTCCTTCTCAATATAATCTTTCACTTCTAAGTGCAAAAAGAAACTTATTTGTGAGAAAGGGAGCAAATTGGCGTGGTTTTAACTGCACAGTTCTTAGCATTTATAGAACAGAATATTCATTTCTCTGATAGTCAATTATCAAAGTGTCTGATGCGGATCACAGCCTCAGTGCACTCGTGGCCTGTTAAGACAGTTAGATGGTTCGTTGGGTTTTATTACATAGTTGTTATTGCACTTTTCCTTTAATACTCAGTGAACTATGAAATATACAGAAACCTGTTGAGCTATGTTTGCTCCCAATCATTCTGTTATTCTTCATCTTTGAGATTGGCTCGCAGAAGCCAATTCTCCTTCTTGGTTCAGATTTGAGCCTTGTTCTAGAATCCTATGTCAGTGTCTCAATCCTATTCCAGCTTTAGAATTAAAATACTTGGTACAATTATTAAAAATCAATATAGCTGTCGTTTACATAATTTGTTGAATTTCATAGAACTGAGTAAGATCCTTGGTACTCTTGATAAACATAATAGTCATTACAGTTTGTTGGTCCTCTGTTTTGATAATTGAGAAATCGTTCAACCTCTTTCTTTGTATTATATTTCTTGTCAAAATCCAAGGCGACTGGATAATCACTTGTTCAGATTTCCTGAGAAATGAAAAGAAGATTCAATATTTTATAAAAACCTGAAGAAGTATGAACTGACACTCATCTTCATCGTTGAAATATATTGCGCATTTCTCCCTCTTTCTCCCTTTATGTATATTGTATATTATCTGTTGGCATGTGCTATAATGTATGTGTATATGCTTTATATGTGTGAGTTACTGGCCCTTCGAGGGCACAACAGTGCTCAAAGTAAGTATCACATACCTTCTGGAGTTTGTGTTATATATTCATGGATAAATATGAAAAACAAAATAAAAAAGTTTAGCCTAGTATTGGTTATCTGGGTATTGGTTTCAAGCTTCATCATTTTCCTAATGATTGTTATACTACATCTCTTTTAAATTTCCTTTCTCTGATTACATCTCGTTGCCCTTGCTAACGGTCTAATGCTGAAGATCATCAGGCGAAGTACTGCTAGGAACAAATTCATAAATTTTTGTGGCCTTCGCCGGCCAAAGGGCTGAGAAATATTAAACTCTGTTGCTAATGTTTAGAGATATTTGTTTTATTACTTGATTCGAACTCTTCACTATATTTGTTGAGGTATTTTTAATTGCTTTAATCAGTTCAGTCCTGTACAATTTTGCCTCTGGACATTGAGTAGTGTTAAAAACCCCTCACAGGTAGGGACTATAAGCTATGATCGCTGTCTGCGAAAAATTAACGGGAATATAGGACTAAAATATATTCTTTCTTTTTCCACTCGGATTCTGATATAAATAGCTTTTTTTTTTCATCCTACCACCTAAATCACTTACCAAAAGAGATTACAGTTAAGGGCGTCAAATGAGTTATCGCACTTCTTGTTATCTTACCACCATAATTCATGCTCCCACTCAAGTCGATTGATAATAAATAAAGTTAAAGATATATTTACACAACATAGTGAAGTATCATTTTACATAGGTTCTTTCGGATAGGAGCAGTTGTTCTTGCGCTGCATGATGCGAGTGATGTGTTTCTGGAAGCTGCTAAAGTTTTTAAATATTCCGAGAAAGAGCTTGGAGCTAGTTTGTGCTTTGGATTATTTGCTATGTCATGGCTTGTACTAAGGCTCGTGTTCTTTCCATTTTGGGTTATACGGTCCTCAAGGTTGGCTCCAATTAATTCTTATTTCACAGATATCATATTTAGTCTCTTTTCATCTAATCGATTTTCCTTGTTGCCATTCACAGCTACTACTTGTGCGAATGCTTGAACCTGTTGGAGCCATATGACATGACATTGTACTATGTCTTCAACACAATGTTATTGACCTTGTTTGTTTTCCACATTTACTGGTGGATTCTCATATCCGCGATGATCTCAAGACAGCTCAAAAATAGAGGAAAAGTTGGAGAAGATATAAGATCAGGTATGGATCTATAATTTTTCTTTCAAAATTTATGTTTGATGGTTTACTTGCTGTCAAATAAGTAAAATACTTATTAGGATATGAGGATGCTTGTGTGCAAGTGGTTGGGAAATCTGCTTATTTTTGTCACTTGGTAACACATTGAAATAAAGACACTGTAACTAAAATTTATTCATTTCATCGTTAAGAAAAAGTTTATCTGGTCATAACTTTTACCCCCTGAAGAAATCCTTTTGTAGTTGCTAAGTTTTATTGATTTCATCACTTTTTTTTTTTCTTCTTCAAAAATACTCATATCGACATCTACCGACAATTCGCAGATTCAGAGGATGACGAGTAATTGGAAGATGATCGTGCTCGGAAACTTTGACTTGTATATTCGGTTCTGGGAAATAATTGGTTGATTGAGTGTAGAGTTGAAGTAGATGATTCTCTCTCTTGTGGTATACATACCTAAAATTGGGTAGGAGTATATAGCTTTTAACATTGTAAATTATCTTTTCACTCACTGTATAAATAACACAAAATCTTTTTGCTACTGCTTTAACAGAAATGAATCCAAAAATGTATTTATTTGTTGAAAAAAAAAAAAATCTATGTTATCTCATATCTCAAAATGAAAAGGTGATGTGTACTAAAGAACACAAAGGTGAAGCATTATTCCAAAACAATAAATAATAATTCAATATACAGAGACTTGGACAAGGAAAAGAAAAAGAAAAAAAAATTGCAATTATGTGAAATTAATCCAAGGACTGATTCATCTTCTCATTCCAGAAGTTATAATTGGAGCTACTGTAACTCCGCGCTGTTGCCTATCCATGTTGGCTTCCCAACCTTCAATTTCATCAACCAAACATACATATAAGTAGGTACATTTACTTATAAGTAAATGAGTAAGTTTTAAACGATTAAGTTTAAAATATTTCGACTGTAAAAACATAATATATTTTGATGGGAGATAAAAAAAAGAATTTCATACCTATTCCCATATCAAATCCACGACTATGAAGCTCTCTGTATTCTTGACAAAGTGCACATGTTTCACAGCAAAAATGCACAAGGCAATCCACACAAGGTGATTCTTCCAAGTCATATTGGCCCCTCAGTTTAGATCGATAGAAACAAGAGTATAAGCACGCAAAACCAGTCAGAAGAAGCAGTGCATATTTCGTCCCACTTTCTGCACAAGCTGCAATGTCACAACCACATAAATCATCTTAAATGAAGAGTTTGGGCTACATTTTAACAAGGTTTTGAGAAAAATGTATTTTGGAGAACGGTGTGATTAAAAAAGAAGGAAAAATTTTGGGTTTACATGTAACATTATTTTATTGAAGAATGTGTGGTTGAAAAGAAGAAAGAGAAAATGTATTAACTCGGTGTGCAACAATCATAATGGAATATATCACTTCGGAAAATAGTCTAACTCGATGTTTAAGTATTGGATCTGTTTAGAGCATCTTCAATATAATACATTGTTTTAAAAATTTGTACCGAAAGTAAAAATAGACGGTGAAATACTCTCCCATGCAATCTCACAAGGATTCCATTAGGCTGCTTGACAAACAAAAAAATAGACATAACAAAATTAAAGTGATCTAGCTAGTGATCCATGGAATTCGTGGAGATCAATTTTGAAATTGATCATCTGTCTATTAGATATCAATATTGTCTGAAAGTCTGTCTATTTATCTACAAAATACTTAGGGGATGCTCTAAAAGTACGAGAATGGCACGTGCATCTCGTATGTGTCAAAATATATAGCTTATGTTTGGCTCATGTTTATAATTCAAGTTATTTTCATCCACGTATTTTGAGAGATCCACAAATTCTACTCACTTATATCCACCACTCTTTTTATTTATTTATAAATGAATCCATTTATAAACACTTTGCAAGCATGCTAATAGTTCACTAATGCACAATCTTGCAACTAGGCACAATATATAAACGTATAGTTTTATGACGGATCAAATAATATTGTGAGTCTAAAAGAAAAATAAAGAAGCTAAAATCTTATTAATGGTAGTTTTCACTATTCCAGTATACTAACACTAACAGTGTTGGAGGATATTCCGAGAAGATTTTTAACTCTTCTTCTTCTTTAATAATTTATCTTGTGTAGTATGAGTCCTTCTTACTAAATATGTCATTAGTGTTAAAAAAAAGTCATAGCACTTTGAAATGCGACGAAATAAAAAGTAAAGGGTAACTAGATAAGAATTCAGGGTTCATTGGTGACTACTTGCAAGGGTTTGAACAGCTAAGGGAATATACAGATGAAGACAGCAGATCTGGACTCCGGATATAAAGTCAACCGTTCTTCCGATTTGAATAAGTTCCCGAATCTCCTCTTGTTAAAAAAGTAGAAAAAGAACGATGATGAAGGTAGATATTAAGAATATATTAGTGTGACAAGTAACTTACGTGATGATCCCTTACTCACTATCTCAGCAATCTGTCCAAAAGTGATGCAGGGACAAAACCAAGTGATCAAACCTAGTTTACAACATAAGATAAAAAAAAAGTTTAGCATTTTCACTAAATAATGAAACTCTCAAATTAATTAGCAGAATTGGAATCAATACTCGTACAATTTGCAGGATCATCACAGCAGTGGCAAAGACCGGTTGACCACCTCGAAGGTACCCTTTCGGGGACTACACGACCGGGGGAGAGAAGTGGCGGGGCATTAGGCTGTTTAGGAATGTATTCGGGAACTCCGTTGGCGGGGATGGATCCCGAATAGCTGTCAGCATGGTGGTTCTGATACATTTTGTGAACTGATGGAAAAGAGTTGATGTGTAGGGATAAATGTCAAAGTTTACTTGTATATATACACTCATGCTACATGTACAATGATTTTTGTCAGACATTTTGACAGATTGTCAGTTGGCACAATTTCATTGGAAGTTGGATAGAAAAACAACTTCAAACCAATCAATCCAATTTGCCACCTCATCACTTGTAAAAATTACTATAAATGCATACAAGGAGCGCATAATTTATTTGCACACATGAGAGATAGTCTTAAGGCACATGGTAACCAAGAGGCACTACCGGCAAGTTCATAAATTGCATCAAAACCTTCACATGAATCGAAGCTATTTTATTTTATTTTTTAATAATTTTTGGAAGACTTGTAGTAAATGGAGACATGCAAATCGGCTCAAATAATTGTTTATGCGTGCAGAGTTAAGAAAGACTTGTACATGTGACTAGGGTCTTTGTATAGTACATAACTTGACAAATTTGATGCCAATTGAAGCACGAATTATTAAATTATTTGAAGAGTCACATAATTAAATTTAATTTGAAATTGACAATGACTTGATCAATATGAGCTTGTATATAGAATGTGCTAATAAAGCGAATATTCCTCAGTCTGCAATAAATGTGGTGCATGCGAGTTAGGTGTGAGTAGAGCTCCACCTTTCTATCAGAGTACAATGAAAGATGTTGGAGACGTTTTTTGTTACTTTTATGTAGATTGAGGCGAAGTTATACATTTTTCCAATTTGTAGTACAACAATAAATTTGTAAAATTTCCTCCATTTAGAAAGTTCAAAAAAAAAAAAAAAATACACTTGAGTATGATGACGAGTATGTCTAGGACGAATAAAATGTAACTCCTTTAGTTCTTATATTATACCCACAAACGGGCTAAGTTTAATTTTTTACATCTTTAGCTTGAGCTCCCTTATGTACATAATATATTTTATCTTCTTTTTTAATGAAATTTAAAAAAATTGTGCATAGCTAGTCTTGAAAAATTTATTAATAAGTAGCTTTAAAAATAATTTATCTGTTTTGTTTCCCAAAGTTTAAAAATACTAAATTACTTATTTTAAAAGTAATTTTACCATATCAAGGTTGTGTTGCCTTTATTTCTTTGACTTGGTCCCTCGAATTTCTCACCATTGTCCCTTTGAGCATCTTCAGAAGATGTTTAAGTCAAACTTCATCGATCGAACGTAAGGAGATTGAAGATTATTATATCTATTATTTCAAAAATACATTTTTTTTTATTTTCAATTACACATTATTCAATAAAATAATATTATACGTAAATTCAAAAATTTTCTATATTCTTTAACCACACATTTTCTATCAAATCAATATTCTAAAATGTATTTTTGAAAAAATAAATAATAAAAAGGGGCTCAAACGTACTCTAATCAATAGATTTGAAACTCTTGACTCCTGTAATTAACATTGTCCAGATTTCTAAAAGAACGCAAATCTCCCGAATTGATTTAATTAGTAGGTGAAATATTCAATATAAAACGTGAAATTAGTCAAATATTTACATGGTTCGGTCCATTGAACATGCTATTTTGTAGGTACAAAAGAATACAAAGTCAAGTATTATTGTTGACTATAGAAATTTCATAAACAAAATCTTCTCACTTGGTCAGAGTTTTCACCTCCTAAACTCGCTGATTTTAATGTTCAAATCGGAGCAAGAAAAGAAATAACTATTTGAAATGAAGATATTTGAATTTGCATGAGTTTCTCCTATCGGATGGGATATTTATAGATTTTTTTGGGGGCTTTGAATCATTGTGGCGATCGTTTAGTGGTGGATTGATAACTAAGTCTATTATATGTTCATATTTTGTTCATTTACTTACATGTCATGCATTCATTGGCTTTTAAGTCACGCTTTAAATATTTACACATATATATTTTTGTAGCGGTGTTTTTGCCAGCCTAGAAGGGGGAAGAGTTCGTCTTTCAATTGTGCGAGCCTTTTACCATTCGCATATCGCCTACACTTGCGAATTGGGAATGAGCTCGCATAATGTATTTCTTGATTCAATAATTATTCGCAAACAATTCAATCAAATACATAGGGTTCACACCGATACACACAGAGTTGGACCAAAAAAATTATAAAAACCGAAAAAGACACCAAATTTTGACAAGCAAAAAATGGCAATTATGTAAAATTAATCCAAAAGGACTAATTCATCTTCTCATTCCAGAAGTCATAATTGGAGCTACTGTTACTCCACGTTGTTGCCTATCCATGTTGGCTTCCCAACCTTCAATTTCAAAAAATCATTTAATCAGCCCTCATACATAGCTATCATGTCCAAATGAATGGATAGAGAAATTCTTCAATGAGATAAATTATGCTACTAAGGCCAATTTTTTTTTTCATTTTTTTTAATGGTCGATATTTAGGGATTGTTTGGGAGTTTCTTCTTTTCACCGATTTTGATCATTTTTGGTGGCATCATTTATTAGAGATTGAGAAAATTGGTGCTAGTTAATTTTTTTAGGCAACAATTTTGATTGTTTTAAAATTGGTGAAGTGTAATTTTGACCATCATAATTCAATGGATTTTAACCGTTTCTCAAATTCTTTTTCAATTTTACCCATATAAAATAGTTATTCACAACCCACATATTTTGTTCAAAACTAACTTGTAAATAATAATACATTAACTAAAAATATTATTTATAAGTAAAAAATAATTAATTTATAACTAAAAATTTACTTATAAATAAAAAAAAAAATTATTCATAGGATGAAAATACACTTTTGTGTAAAATATTGTTTATAAAGTAAAAGTACCACTAGTAAGACGAAATTTAATTTATAACATATAAAAAAGTTTATAAGTAAAAATTCACATATGCGTACAAAATTATTTAAAGGTATAAAAATAACTTAAAACTGTAAAATTTACTTATAACTTAAAATTTTAATTATAAGTAAATATATCACTTCTTAAGTAAAAAATCATATAAGAAACTATAAATTGAAAATTTCACTACATGGCATAGATATAATTTTATTTGTCTAAAAAACTTTCACAGTTGCGGAATAATAAATCTTCAAGTATGGATTGGACTGTTATAAAAATCATTACAAGAAACCACCCAAAATTTGATTTCTGATAAACGTTCAAAATCGACACTTTAACGAACGCCTATAATTGTTACCCTAAAACTCCCAAGCAGGCCTTTAGAGTTGAGAAATAAATCAACTTAAAGATTCCTAGATAAGGAAACAAAAGCCATCTAAGCGAATATGATGTTTCGTTTTTCCGAAGAAAAAAATTAGAGAATTTGTTGACTTATGATATAATTAAGCACGGTAAACAAATAAAAGTAACATATTTTGAAGGGTATATTCATACCTATTCCCATATCAAATCCACGCTCACGCAGCTCTCTGTATTCTTGACAAAGTGCACATGTTTCACAGCAGAAATGCACAAGGCAATCCACACAAGGTGATTCTTCCAAGTCATATTGGCTCCTCAATTTTGATCGATAGAAACATGAATATAAGCAAGCGAAACCAGTCACGAGAAGCAATGCATATTTCGTCCCACTTTCTGCACAAGCTGCAATACCACAACAATAAATCGTCTTAAATGATTTGAGTCGACTTGAAATTCAGTCTCGTGATCATATAGGAAGACCTAAGATTCTTCCAATGCATCATTTTGGGATCTAATAGTGAAATTCATGGGAATAAGAAATCTCCCCTCCAAGGGCTCGCATCAAATGTGCATGGAAAAATACTTATAATCGCCCACATATATATCATAATCAAAAAGAGATAAGAAGCAAGAGAAAATAGTGTGTACGGTTTTTCTTTTGTAAACTTCTTTTTATCATAGCAAATTACTATAGCGGTAGAAGATGATGTAATCTTACATTGAGATAAACCTTTATAAATCTTGCATGTTGTTTATATCTTTTTCTCTTAATGCAAGTTTTAGCCTGTTTAACACCCCACCCCACCCCACCCCACCCCCCTTTTTTTTAGAAATATATTTTGGAATAGTATTTTGATGGATAATGTGTGGTTAAAAAAAAACGAAAATTTTGGATTTGCATATAACATTATTTTATTGAAGAATGCGTGGTTGAAAATAAGAAAGAAAAAAAAGTATTTTGAAAATAATGGATACCAAACAAGAGATTAGGATTTCTAATTCTCAACATATAAATATTATAGAGTTTATGACATGTTTGGCAAGGAAGATTCAATAATATTGAGCAAGATATTAAGAGCTTGCTTGGGAGTTTTCGTCACCTGTTTTGACCAATTTTGGATGACATCGTATATGATGGGTTGGAAAAATCAGTGCTTGCTAGTTTTCTTGGACACCGATTTTGGATGGTTTAAAAATCACCAAAATTTGGTGTAGTGTGATTTTGAGCGATTCTGTCAACCCATCAAATCAACGGGTTTTAGCCGTTTCTCATATTCTCTTCTAATTTTTCTCTTTATAAAATAATTATTTTCAATCAATTTATTTTGTTCAAAACTAAATTGTAAATAAAAATATATTAACTAAAAAGTTATTTATCGTTTAAAAAATTATATTATAATTAAAAAAATACTTATATAAGTAAAATATTACTTGTAAGATAAGAAAAAATATATTATAATTAAAATTTACTTATAAGTAAAAAATCATTTTTATGTAAAAAAATTGTGATAAAATAAAAATACTACTAATAAAACAAAAATTCACTTATAAAATATAAAAAATTATTTATAAGTAAAAAAATTCACTTAAAAGTTATGTAAAATATAAAATTTACTTATTATTGTAAAATTTACTTATAAGTAAAAAAATATTAACTTAAAATTTTAAGTAAATATTTAAATTTATTTAATATTTAAAATTAAATATTAACTTATATGTAAAGAATTATCTATAAGTAATATATCACTTATGAGTAAAAAAATTTCGTATAAAAGAAATTTTTAATAAGGGATATATATATGTAATTTTATTGTTTTAAAAAAATTTCAGAACCGATGAATAATAAACTCTCAAGCATAGGTTGAACATTTTTAAAAATCGCTACTAAAACCACTCAAAATCAATCCATTCATAAATGCTCAAAATCGATACTTTAAAAAGCACCGACAAACGGTACGACGAAACTCCCAAGCAGGCCCTAAGAAAAAGTAAAAAGTTCAAATTTTGTTGATTATACCATTTAGTGTCAAAGAAGTAATATCGTGGTTTTATCTCCAGAAACAATATAAAACAAAGAAGTACTTGGAATAAAATCTATTAGTGTGACATGTTTAGGTAACTTACGCGATGCCCCTTTACTCACTATCTCAGCAATCTGTCCAAAAGTAATGCAGCGACAAAACCAAGTGATGAAACCTTGTTTACAAAATCAGAAAAAATAAAAATAAAAATCATATCACTAAATAATGAAATTCTCAATTTAGCAGATTTTGAATAAATTGCCATACAATTTGCAGGATCGTCACAGCAGTGGCAAAGACCAGTTGACCACCGTCCCGGTACCCCGCCGGCAACGACATGGGGGGAGAGTAGAGGATGAGGGACATAAGGCTGTTTAGGAATGTGTTCTGGAAGTCCAGTGGCGGCGATAGATCCCGGATGGCCGTCAGCATGGTGGTGTATTGTCGGATACATTTTGTCACTGATGGACGAGTTGATTTGTATTTATAAGGATAGAAGTTACAGTATATATTGTTAGAGACCTCGCTTACTTGGAGAGATTTATCACAAGGTCAACTCTATGCACAAAATTTAATTTTATTAAATTGATATAATATAATACTCATTTCGCACTCGGTATAAATTGAAACTGGTTGCTATTTTTTAAAACAATTTTCATAAAACATGTATTAAATCGAGATATGCATATCTACAAGTTTTTATATAAATCTGCACGCAGAGTAGAGGAGACTTGTCCCTTTGACTACCAAGTCTTTCTCTACTACGTTAACAAAGGTGATTATATTATCACTACAAATCTTATTTGATACACTACACATTTAAATTTTTTAATTTTTACTCATTGTAACAATTATTTCATTAGCTTTTTTCATCATTTCTTATTTTTAACTTACTACTCCCTCCGTCCCAATTATATAGGCTTACATTCCTTATTTTTTTGTTCCAATTATATAGTCTTATTTCTTTATTAAGAATGTTTTGTTTTATTTATTTATTAATATACCCTTATTTCTTTACTATTTTGAATAATAATTTACTATTACTTATTAATAATTAAATGAGGATAAACTATGAAAATTTTGGCAAAAATTACTTTTCCAATAACATTAAATAAGATTTCTTAATTCGCATGAAAAATAAAACAAACATATATAAATGGAAAAAATGGAGTATTGATTTATATCAACATATTTTGTTTTCGTGCTTTGAAATGAGAAAAAATTTATTTTTTTGCACTTTTTTTTAATTTATTTTTTTTAAAATGATGAAAAATAAGTTATTTTATGTTATTTCAATGGACTTTGAACATAAAACTGTTATCAAATATAAAATATGTTAATTAATGAAAAAATTGATGATGATAATGACATGAAAAATCATTAAGAATATAAGTGCTATAATGAGTAAAAATTAATAACTTCAAGTGTAATTAGAAAGTGGCGAAAAAATAAAAATTATGGTGTGAATGTAAGGTCCTAATAGAAGTCTTTGGGACAAAATTATAAATGATCTATAAAATTGGTCATATAATCTCTCTCTCTCTCTCTCTCTCTCTCTCTCTCTCTCTCTCTCTTTCTCTCTCACACACACACAATTGACTATTGTAGTAATGTGATTTATTAATATAAGAAATAAATGAAGTACATCTTAGGGGTGGGAGTCAAACCTCTAGATCAGTAAGCTTACATAAAATCATATAATAAAATGTGTACTTTCGCGTGCTCGAATCATGCTTCTTGTAATCATGCCCTAGTTATATACTTGGTAGTTGTCAATGTCTAAACCAGTCTCTAATAATCTCAACGTCTTACTATATTTTAAATCTAGATTATTCATCGAATCATCTATTTTTCATTAATATATCTGAATGCATTTGACATAATTTATTTCGGATAAAATGACACCGCCTCTACCGTGAATTCCACATCGTGTGTTGGTAGGGTCTTTAGTGCTCGATGTATATTAGAAGCGGAAAGAGTTGCTTCTTGATTATTAGCACATACCATTGAACCCAAAGAATCTATATTAGTCTCGATTAGGCTCATAACTAGATTGTTTCCTTTTGGAAGGGGGTTCAACTCCATGTTACTCGTATCTTCTGTAGGATTAGTTCTCTTACTCTTATTTGAAGTGCTAGTAACTTCATGCTCGCCTATTCCAACCGGAGACATTGACTTGCATGACATTATCTAACCCCTCTGCGCTAATAAGTTAGGAAAGAAAAACAAAGGTAGATCAAATTAATCAAATCGAATGATCAAATTGGATTGGATTTTTAATAAAAATAACAATCAACCAGACAAACTCTATGCAATCGACCGTGAATATATTGAGAAGGACATAGCAATATCCATAAGTGTGTACATAATGTGAAAGGTTGGGGCCCGAGTTACAGTAGCGCGGGACCCACCCCTCTCACAATATGTACCATGCTCATAGCATGGTCCTATTGAGAATATAGCTTAATTAGTTGTCATTATTAAACTACTAATAAAATGTCGCACTTGATAATGTGAATTTGACATTATTGAAAGATAAAAATGAATTAAATTTTTATCAACTATAAAATTCGGAGTAGTTGTCGTGAACCGTGTACCAATCACATCCAAAATGTTTTATTTCCTCCTTGTTTGATACCTAATTTTCTCAAAATATATTTTTTTCTCTCTTATTTTCAACCACACATTCCTCAATAAAATAATATTACAGACAAATTCAAAATTTTTTCTTATTTTTTAACCATATATTCTCCATTAATCTACTATTCCAAAATATATTCTTACTATAAAAATGGGAAACAAACCAATATTTTGACGGTCTATCACAAATATTTTGTACAATGCTAAGGCAATATATTGGTCAATATTATTTATCAATTTAAAAGGTTTTTATTTTAAGATTAAATTATGGAATCTTTTGAAACTTGGAGGATTCCTCAACATTTAAAAACCTACGGCTTCAAATTACCAATCAAATTCAGTAAGCAATTGAATAGAAATAGCATATAAATTTAAATAAATGCAGTTGCATATTTCATTTTAATTTAAACAAGGAAAAATAATAATACAATAGTGGTTGTCAGTTTTAATTAGTTAATGCAAATTGATGATTAAATTACAAGAGCAAATGCTTTCTCGTGTTAATTAGTAACTAATTAGTGACAGCAAATCGGGATTGCGACATTATATCAGAAAAACTTAGATGCATAATATTATTTTATTTTTAAAAAAGACAGGCTAACATATTGCTGTCATTTTTATTAAACAATGTATAAAAGAGACCCTCAATATTTTCCAGTTTTCTTCCATGAAAAAAAGTCTCTGTTCGATTTAACTTTAAAATTTGATAAAAATCTAAATCAGTGTTAATAATTAATTTTAAGGGAGAAATCCAATCACCGCATCAAACATTTTATTTTATGCAGACTTGAATCAAATATTTCATTTTAATGTCCACAGTATCAAAATTTTTCAAAAATTTGCACCTGATCATTAGTTGATCATAATAGTAAATTTTGACCAATTTTTAAAAGGGTAAAATAGCAACTTTACAATTTTAATAAAAATAAATAAAACAATAAAGTCTCTCTCTCTCTCTCTCATCGCAACCCTTTCCCACCCTCAAAAAATTAGCCGCTGCCGCCACCACTCAAGACCTTAGCTAGCTCTTTTAGCTACGACTTGGTCTTCACCCACACATAAGAATTCCACATCTCAAAATTTCCTTTTTCACCACCATTATCAAACTCATCAAGAAACTCTAAAAACCCAGTAGTCGAATTCTTCAATAGCTTCGAAATCTCCCTCTTATACGGATACAAGTTCAAATATTCCTATGTCAAAATCGATAAACATACCCCCACTATTTGAACACAACAATTCAATAATTAATAAAAATCAATAACAAAATTAGTAACATATTGTTAGAATTCGTAGCATTCTTTAACATGAATTTCGGGACAAGAAACTTACTTGAAATGATGTATTCCAAGATCTTTTCAAGGTTGAATCACCTTGCATTCCAAAGTTTCAAAATCTACATTTCCTTGCTCTCCAATGGTCCCAATCCCGATCACAATGGTAGGGGATTATTATCCACAATCTAAGTGTCAAATTTTGTAAGATTTCATGCCAAAAAATACGATTTGAAGGACTTTTCAATTTAGGTGTAAAACTCCGTATGAATTTTCACTCCATGTTTCATGTCCTCTTCTTCTCTCTATTTTCCAATCCATAATGAATGGAGCTATTGTCGGAGTTAATAGTAGTTGTAGGGAGTTGTATGTTTGAATTTCAAATTCAAACTTCCTCCAACCCTTTTAATAACTTGTGGGACGGGTCATCCCACATGGGCGACCCATGACCCGTATTTTTCTAACATCT
>CAIGRN010050735.1:0-12653 GCA_903798345.1 Fraxinus anomala
TATCTTGAACAAGTTTGTTAAATACATCTAAATTGTCATCAAGATCTTTTGAAGAATCCATTTTGAAATTGAAAAAATGCTCACGTAAGTAAAGTTTGTTTGAAGTAGATTTGAGCAAATATAAGTCTTTCAATTTTTTCCAAAGTTCTTTAGTGGTTTTTAGTTTACCCACCTTTCTTAAAACTGTATCAGCCAAGTCTAAAATAATTGAGATATAAGTAAGCTCATCAGCTTCTTCCTTTTGTTCTTTTGAAAAATCAGCAGGAAAGTTGCCATCAATGACTTTTGAAACTTTTTGTTGAACCAAAATACCTCTCATTTTTTGTTGTCAGATTGAAAAGTCACATTTTTCGTTAAAAGTCTCCAAATCAAAATTGTGTGTTGTCATTTTTAATAATCAATAAAAAATACAAGATCATAATTAAACCACACAAANTACCTTTGAAACTTTTTGTTGAACTAAAATTCCTTATTTTTTGTTGTCAGATTGAAAAATCACCTTTTTCGTTAAAAGTTCTCAAATCAAAATTGTACGTTGTCATTTTTAATAATCAATCGAAAATACAAGGTCACAATTAAGCTACACAAAGTAGACCTAGGTTCGCAAATATACACCATTTTAGATTCTCAAGGTTTAGTAAGATTCAAGATCTTAGATCAAGGAAATTTTCAAACGGGTAAGCTCTAGGTATTCTAATAACTTAACAATGCAACAAGAGATATGTCAACTAAACAGTTTCACTCACGAATTTTCAAATGGGTAAGGTCTAGGAATCATCTGATTTGAATATAAACTCTAGAAAAATAAAAGGAACAACTCCTAACTGACTAACCAACTTGTTAATCTTATCTCGCCAAATTTATTCAGATTCATATGAAGATAAAAAAAACTATGATAACTATATTACAATAAAATCGTAATCTCTTAACATATGATGTAAATGTGATTGAAGAAAGAAAGTCCTACACTCAAGTGTTAGGGTTTCCATTTGACATTGGATGGATCTGCCAAACATTGGTACTGCAAGCTACCGTTGGGCTCAATCCAGAGCTGGCCACAGTTGAAACAATCCTTCCTAAGAGCATTAGCAGGAAGTAGGATAGGACGAGCCCCAACTACAAGGCCAAATGATATGTAACGCGAGGGAGGTGAATCTCGTAAGAGCTACTATGTGAAATTTAGTGCTGAGTTGATCACTTGCGAAACTATATCTGTTGAAAAAGCTCGAGAAGCCTTATGGAATGATTTGCTGATGGTGACCCCAATATGGCGCGATGTCCATAACAAGAATTCAACTTCTGACCACCAGCTCGTATGTTAATACAAAACAAAATCCAAACAGATGACACCATAGAGAATAGAAAGAAAATAGAGCAAGGGCGAGTTCTCAAGAAAAAAGATTCGGCATATGTACCCAGGCTATCGAAATAGCAGTACCCGCACCTCAAGAAATACCCAAGGCATGTGGAGTCATTCCGAGCATCGGCAAACAACCTAAACTCCCGACCTCCAGCGAGAGAGGTCCATACTATAATTGGAGAACCCTATGTTACGGGGACACCATGAATGTGCAGATGAATTATGCCTGAGATGCTAAAAAGCCCATGCTAGAAATATTTTAGATTCTAGGTAATCCTAAAACTGCATATCTTCCAATTACCTTTAATAGTGATGATGAGAATTAGATCATATATCCCCACTCTGATGCATTGGTATTAAAGGCTGTAATAGCTCGTAATGGCGTTAGCCGTATGCTGGTGGATAATGATAGCTCTTTAAATATTATGTTTGGAAGCTCTTCTGACCAAATGCAGGTGTGTCATCTTTGTGTACCTATAGCTGAACCCATTTATAGTTTTAGGGACGGTATGATCCTAAGGAGATAGATTACTTTGGCATTAGAAATAGAATATGAGCCTACTATATTATATGGGTATATGGACTTCCTAATTATAGACAGGAGGTCTGTATACAATAGGATTCTCGAAAGGCCCACCCTGAAATACTTAAAGGCAGTGACATCCATTCATTATATGTGCATAAAATGTGAAACTCCAATGGGTATAGCATTCCCAAGGACTCATGTGATCAATAGCGCATTAATGATTAAAAGTGAAAAGAACATGCTTAAAAAACTTGTTTAGGAAAGCAAGTATTTGACGCTATGAATTATGGATTGAAAAGCCTATCTGTTAGTAAAAGATAACTTTACAAGTATTGGTGAAGCATGTGTGACAAAATGGTTGAACCAAAGCTGGACCTGAAATCACAGCAACGAAAACTCTGCTAACAAAAAGTAGAAAGGCGAGCCCCTTTCTTCCTATTATGAAATTCTAATTAACGGTGACGTCCATTCTGCCGAAGAAAATATAATTTAAAGTGAGACCTTTTCGCCAGCGAAGCTCTAAATTGAAGACGAGGTCTATCTCACCAACGAAATTTTCTTTAAAGGCGAGATCTATTCTGCCAAGGAAAAGTTGAACCAGAATCTATCCCACAAAAGTCAAATACATAGGGCGAGCCCATATTCTCTTGCAGTTAAAAACTTATCATGACAAAAATTCAGTGCAACTACGAGAAAAGTACTTGTAAAAGAATGTCACAACCGAAGTCATTTTAGTAATATGTTGTGTTGCACAATGCAAAAATTGTATAATGTATACGAGTTTACGTTATAAAATTATTTACGTACATTTATGCAAAATATGGCTAAAGTCCAACATAAATAAATGACTTGCGAAACAGAAATGAAATGCAATATTAAATAAACAAGAGAAAAAGTAATGCAAACTTACATATATATAAAAAAGATGGTGCTAGTAAAGAATGTGTTCCTCCAACTAACCAAGAGGCTAAACAAAGCTATATCCTATTGGTTAACATGAGTGTCAACTGGTTTAGTTATAGCAATGACCTCGCAAGGAGGAATAATCCGAGAATCCATGGACTAAGAAAGTTCAGTAAAAAGAGGAGAAACATTTAAAGCCCCACATGCTAATGGAGAAATTTCAGAAGACAAGGTGTCACTAAGACCCCCTTCACGAACCTTTAAAAAATTCATATTCGATTCAGTATGAAAATTTCTTGATAATTTCGAGAACTTTTTTTTCCTTCCTGCATGGATTCTTCAAACAAATTGGCTTTATAAACCTTCCTCTCAGCTAATATGGACTCCATAGTAGAAAGTTTCACCTCGAAACTTTCTAATTCTGTATGGAGTAAAACCAGTTTATCTTGCGCCTTATTAAGATCTTTTATTGTGAGAAAATACTCAACTTTAGCCATTTGGAATTTCTCGTTCAGCTTGATAATCTCGTAGTCGATTTGCTAGGCATAGGCTCAATTATTAACCTTAGTCTGTACTAAATTCTTGGAAAGCCTCCTAATATTGGCCAGTAGAGTAGCTTTTGTGCTAGCATAATTCTCAGCACTTTGCACATAATTTTATATTGGGGTTTTTCCCCTCAAGGGCATCCAGCTTCTACTAGAGTGTGTTATATTTTTCTTCCAAAGATTGGACTTTCTTATTCCAACCGTTCGTTACACCCATTTATATAGATAATCATACACTCACATGTATAGAAACAAAAATTGACAATTCGACTTAGACATATAATTACACATTTTTTTACATGATAAAATGAATATAAGCATATTCACAATAAAATTCTCTTGTATTATCGCCTGATCACCTATGATATTCGTGTAGTGTATCGTGCCCAAAAGATTATATAATTATATTCCAACATATTTACTTTTAGATTACAAAATATCAACCATACCAATTCAAAAGTCATATATGTACAATATAGAGTTCCCAAAATATAATACAGCAGATTGTAAACCAATACAACAGCCCACAACATAACCCTATAGGTCGTCATCCATATACATCAAACTTCGAAATTCTATAAGAGCTTCACAGCTAACCATTTCTTCTATGAAGTTCTTTAGTCACCTACAATGAAAAAACTATGTAAGCTAATGCCCAATAATTAAAAATCATGCATGCTATGAGTATGAGTAATATGAATATATGTCGCCATGTCATTTCTTTAAAACATCATGCTAAAATGCATCATATTTAAATATTCATCAAAGTCAACCTGAAATAGTTTCATTTGAAATATTTTCCTTTCATTGGACTCTTGACCTACCTACTATGCACCGAATAGATCTCTACGCAATATCAATATCAATAATCAAATGGCCAATATGATATCGACACAATCGATTGGACCGTCCTTACGACCACTAGAAGTACATCCCCTAACTGTCTCTGTGATCACCTAAGAAGTATCCCACCCGCGGTGTCAATAGTCATAATATCACAAATGCACAATCAAGTGGTCTAGCTTCCCGTGATCACCAAAGGCCCATCCCATAATTACCCTTGTGATTACCCAGAAAGTCTCACCCACGATTCCCAAAACATGTCACATAAACATATGTCACATGCCTCGGTGTCCTAATAGTGGTCAATAAAATATTTTATAATGTAAATTCATTTTTCCAATCATGTCGTGTATGCTAGATTTTTAACAATGGACATATGTCGTGCATGTACATGCAAATGCTCATGAATGGCATACTCAATCAATATATTTCGAAGCCACATGCTCAATCATCACAACCATCATATGATATACAATAAATCCCTTATCAAGGTCATATAAATGTTACAACAATACTCTATAGAGAATATTCACGAATATTATGCTCTTGCGTCATAGTTGTAAATGGATTTTTACAAGTCTCATTTCCACTTAGGGCCGCAAACAACCTATAGTACCATCTAATATTAAATATGGTCCTCAATTTCATAAGATTAACACACACATTCTCACACCACCACCATAATTGTCAAGATAATCTACATAACAATAATACTTCAGGTAACCAGCCTATAACTTCCTCTATTTTCAAGTTCAATGAATATAAACTCTATCTAATTGTATCACTAATGACCCAAACCTTATTCAAATCAATTCTCCAAGCTTAAGAGGAAATTAGTGAACAAGTAAAAGTTGGACTATGTGAAATTAGGAAATGGACAGAATCTGCCTTTAAATATTATTGCTGCCCGGTCTAGTTTGATTCATCTTTTCACACCCTTAACCACATCCATTCATTTCCAATTTTTTACCACACTTCTATAAAATGTATGGGAAGGTAATTATGTCCTAAATTCACCATAAGTACAGGATTTTCAATCTCAAGTTAAGTCCTTTTTACAGGACATCGAATTTGGCAACTTTGACTGTCTTTAGTTTGTACTGCATTATCATGCCATAAATCAAGTTCTAACCTATCAAAACTCTTTTCCATTCTTATAAATCTTATATAAGAACATTCAATGTGATACATATAAGTTCCCTTCGAAGTATTATTCAAAATCAAAGGTTGATTCCTCAAAATCCAACGAACATCAAATCTCAATTCCTGTTGAGTTTATTCAAGTTCTTGTAATCAATTACCCTTCTTTTTGGCATCATAAAATCACCAAAAGAACCCCAACACGATCTTAAGCAAGTTCAAAGGTTTAAGGGTTTATAAAAACCGTAAAAAATAATAATGACAAACCTCAAATAGTGAACTAACTTAGCTGCCCAGAACTTAGCTTTCTTTTTTACTTGGAATCAATTGGGGTTGAGTTGAAGGCATTAATATCTTAAGTAGGAGTATATATATATATATATATGAAGTCTTGAAGGAGCTTGAGTTGTGCATAATGCTTAGGAATGAAGAAATTGGCTATAAAAGGACAAATAGCATCAAGCATGAGGTTTTTTGTAGAAAAAAAATTGATTTTACACCCATCCTTGCAGTAAACAATCAAGTGTCTTTGACCGATCTTAGTGTGTCTACAACCTAATTTAATTGCTGTAAGATCCTAAAATATTTTATAGAGTTAATTCATTAACCGTTCATTCAATTCCTTACCCAATTGGAGCCGGATTCTCTACCAACTTCAACAATTTGCACTTCACTATTTTATAGCTTCCCGTGAACATTATATTATTATATTGTGATCATGTCACTTTTGTGACACATGTCCCAAATATGTTAAAAACTCAATTAGGGTTTAGGGTTACTGTGATCAACCGAATTAAAAGCATGTAACTCTACCAATAATGATTTTGACACTTTCAAGATTACAATTTTTTTTTTTTCATTAAAGGAGTGCGGTACCTCCGAGATTTTATTAATATGTCCTCACTTGTGGCGGAGGAATACCATGGTTACATGACAATAATGAAAATAATAAATGAGGAAGTACTACTTCCCTTACAGTGAAAATAAATGACGCATATTAAAGTATTAAACAAGGAAGTACTACTTCGTTTACAAAAAGAACTAATGCAAATTAAAGAAAAAATAAGAATTGGAAGTAAAAATAAAAATCAAATTTTGGCACTGGGCAATCCATGTCTGTCAATTTGTACTAGTGCCCTAATATGTCTTGGTAGGTCATGTAGTCCATATATTTTATATCGTCGATGATCTCAACCCTCCGCAGCAAGAGCATCTGCAACCTGATTTCCTTCTCTGTAAATGTGAGAAATTGTATATCTGTCGAAGGATATAATATCTGTGATACGTCTGAATATGCCCTGAATAGCCCATGGTCTTCCCCATCTAGTAATGTAGTGAATAGCTACTGTAGAATCAGACTCTACCTAAATCGGTGAAAAACCCAAGTCCATGAGCTAGTAAAATCCCATCAAGAATAGCCCGGAGTTCTGCCTCTAATATCAAGCATGGTCCATAGAAGTTGAGAAAGCCCTGATACATTGTCCTACGTGGTCTCTGATGATACCTCCCCTACTCGCAAAACCATTATTTACGCATCCATCAGTATTGATCTTTACAGATCCGATTGATGGAGCACGCCACCAAACTAGAATAGGAGGAGATGGGGGGTCCATAAAAATACCAAATATGGATGCAAGTGTCAAATCCCCTCGCCAATGCACCATATAGAGATCTTAAAACCTCAATGATCAAATGTACCATAATAAGAGAAAATAATTTCAAACTATTGATGCAAATGTAATGACAATATAAATAGCACGTAGTGCATGAATTATATTGGCCAAGTGTGTAAAGTGAAGTTCGGGGTGTCCTCAAAATTTGTTCATCCAAAAAGTTCAAGATACTTAACCTCCATCTCATCTTCGGTTTCCCAAGTAGTTTATCTTATTGACTGATTCTACTACGATACCATAACTAATAGAATTTTCTTATTTCTAAGTTGTTTTACTTCTCATTGAAGAATCTCTACTGGTTTTTCTTCATAAGCCAAATTTGTTTTTATCTCTATCAGTTCATTCTTCAGTACATGAAAGGGATTTTCAATGTATTCTCTTAATATGGATACATGGAATACATTGTGTACTTCAGACATTGATGAATGAAGATCAAACTTGTAGGCAACATTTCCAATCTTCTCAACAATAGTAAATGGACCAATATATCTTGGGCTCAATTTTCCTTTCTTTCCATATCGCATAACCCTTTTCGTTGATGCTACTTTAAAAAATACTCAATCTCCTACTGTGAATTCTAACATTCTACTTATTTGACTAGCATAACTTTTCTGTCGATTTTGAGCAGTATGCATCCACTGACGTATTTGTGTCATAACTTCAGTCATTTAACAAACCATATCTAATCCAAACAGTTTCATTTCTCCAACCTCATCCCAATAAACCGAAGATCTACATTTTCTACCATATAATACTTCATAAAGAGTCATTCCAATCCTATCCTGGTAACTATTGTTGTACGCAAATTCCGTGAACGGCAAAAATTTACTCTACTGACTTTGGAAATCCAATACACAAGCCCTCAACATGTCTTTTAAATACGTATTGTTCTTTCTGATAGTCCGTCTGTTGGATGATGATAAGCTATGCTAAAAGATAAATGTGTTCCCAAAGCCTTTTGTAAGCGTTAGCAAAAGAGTGACAAGAACTTAGGATCTCTGTAAAAAAAAAATCGCTAATGGCACACCATGAAGTCTAACTATTTTTTGTACATAAAGCTATGCATATCAATCCATGGAATAAACGGAACAAACTGGAATGAAATGAGCCGATTTGGTCAATCTATCAACAATAACCCAAATAAAATCATATCCTTGAGCCATTTTCAGTAATTTCACCACAAAGTCCATTGTGATTCTTTCCAATTTCCACTCTGAGATAGGTAATGGTTGTAACATTACTGCAGCCCTTTGACGTTCTACCTTTATCTATAACATGTCAAACATTGTCCCACATACTCAACTATATCACCTTTCATTTTTAGCCACCAATAATGTAACTTCAAATCTCTATACATTTTTGTAGCTCCTAGATGAATAGAATTTGATGTTTTATGTGCTTCAGATGGAATATCATCTCGTATGTTTTCTACATCAAGTACATACAATCGCCCTCTACACCACAATACCATTTTCTGATATCTAAAAGTCTAAAATTTTCCCATCATGTAAATCATTCTTTACCTTGGAACAATAATCATCTTCTTGTTGCCCTTGCTAAATTCTATTCAGTAAAGTTAGCTGAAGTTCCAATACTATAAGTTTAGTAGCTACAGATTCTTGCAATACGATTTCAATATCCAATTTTTCCAATTCTGCCAATTCTAATTTTTAGTCACAATCATAGTTGCAACACTAGATATCGATTTTCTACTTAACGCATCAGCTACAACGTTAGCCTTACCAGGGTGATAATTGATAACACAATCATAATCTTTTACTAACTCTAACCACCTTCTTTGTCTCATATTCAGTTCCTTATGTGTGAATAAATATTTTAAACTTTTGTGATCGGTATAAATCTCACACCTTTCCCCATACAAATAATGCCTCCATATTTTAAGTGCAAATACAACTGTAGCAAGCTCCAAGTCATGTATAGGATAATTCTTTTCATACTTTTTAAGTTGCTTGGATGCATATGCAATATATTTACAATTTTGTATCAATACACATCCCAAACCATTTTTAATAGTGTCACTATAAACCACAAAGCCTCGAGTACCAAATGGAATCTAAAGAATAAGGGCTGAAGTCAATCTTTTCTTTAATTCCTGAAAACCTTGCTCATATACATCTTTCCATTTAAATTTTGTAGTCTTTTTGGTTAATTTTGTCCAAGAAAAAGCTATATTTGAGAGTCCTTCCACAAATATTCGATAATACCCAGCTAAAACCATAAAACTCTGAACTTTTAAAATGTTTATAGGTCATGGCTAATTATTAATAGCCTCTATTTTACTTATATCAACTGATATGCCATGACCTGATATTAGAGGTCCTGAAATTAAGACTCTGCCTAAACAAAATTCACATTTCTTAAATTTGACAGACAACTACTTGTCCTTTAAGACCTCAAATACTATCCTCAAATGTTCAACATATTTTTCTCTAGTATGAGAATAAATAAAGATATCATCAATAAATACAATGACAAACTTATTGAGAAAATCCTTAAATACATGATTTATCAAATCCATAAAAGCTTTTGGGTAATTTGTCAACCCAAATGCCATAATTAAAAACTCATAATGACCATATCTCATACTGAATGATATCTCAGGATTATTCTCTTTCTTTAGCTTTAGTTGATGATATCCACGTTGCAAATCAATTTTCAAGAATATAGCTACACCCTAAAGTTGATCAAACAAGTCATCAATTCTGGGCAATGGGTATTTATTTTTAATTGTTACCTTATTCAAATCTTGATAATCCATACATAATCTTATTGTACCATCCTTCTTACTAACAAATAATATTGGTACACCCCACGGTGAAAAGCCAGGCCTAATAAAACATTTATCCAACAACTCTTATAATTGTAACTTTAACTCTTCTAGTTCCGTTCAGGCCATTCTATATGGAGCTTTGAAAATTGGAGGTTTTCCTTGAATGAAATCAATTACAAACTTTATCTTATGATTTGATTGTATCTCAATACCTCTGAAAATTCTTGTGCCATGGTTATATCACTAAGATTCGGATTGTGTCGTGTTTCAATAGCCATAACACTAACCAAGTACCCTACACACTCACTATCTAGTAACATTTGTACTTTCAATGCCAATATAATTAGGAATCTGAACCTTTTTCCAATCCCATTGAATATGAATGGTTTATCCCCAAAAGGTTGAAAGGTTATTGGCTTCTTCTTACAATCTATAGTAGCTTGATATTTTGACAACCAATCCATACTCAATAATATATCATAATCTCTCCTATTCAATACAATTGAATCAACATAGAGTTCTCAATTTTATATAAGGATATAAAAGCCCATAAAATGAGATTGGTTTGTTGTACATCTCCAGATAGAACAGTTACACTATAACTTATCTCTTGTGTATCAGGTATCCTACCCAACCTTCCCATGTACTCAGTAAATACAAATGATTGCATAGCCCCCAAAATCAAATAGTACAAGTACTAGAATACCAAAGATAGAGAATTTACATGTTACAACTAATGAATTTATCTCAGCATCTGATCTAGTAATAGTAAACTCCCTAGCTAATACCTCATTCTGCTTTGTAGGATTTGGATTACCTAGGCATTCTCTAGCAAGATGTCCCACATTTCCACAAACATGACATGTCCTAGTCTCTTTAGACATGCTCCAGTACATAATCCACCACATCTGGGGCAAGATAATTGTGATGTCGAGGCTTTACCCTAATCAATCTTTAGATGCTTACCTTTATCCCAATATTATTGTCCTTGTCTTGGTTGAACTTAGGCTTCTAACTCTGGCCCTGGAATACTCTTTTTTTTTTTTTTGTCATTTCTAGGCCAATGCTATCCTTGACCTTGTCTTAACTATCGTCGAGCCTCATAAGTACGGTTAATTCTATATTCAATCTATTCCGCGACTAATGATTTCTTTGTTATTTAGGAATATGAAATACCTTGAATTCGTGCCATGCTTACATCTCTATATAATTCTAGCCTTTGTCCCTCAAGATATATTTCTACATTCAGTATATCAGTATTAACCACGTGGGTAGCAAATCTGAATAGTTGTTCAAACTTACAAATATACTCTCTTACTATCATACTTCATTTTCTTAACTGTATAAATTCATTCATCTTCATGGCTCGAACTATAAAATATTTGTTACAAAATATTAAAGCTACCACAACTTATAGCATTGATATCTTTTATGCTGCTCATGTTATTCCATCAGCGTCCAGCACTATCTCATACGATAAAGGATGCGCAAACCATTTTCTCTACCTCTAAAACTCTACTGTATCTAAACATGTTTTTAAAATTTCTCAACTAATCCTCTGCTGCTATTGGGTGTAATGCATCCGCAAATTTTAGAGGGTTTAGTTTTCTAAATTTTTTTCTAACTGTCTCAATTTGTTCAAATCTTTGTTGTGGTTGTATGAGTCCAGCCTTTTGTTGTTCTCCCCTTTCTCTCTATTGCATTAATTGCAGAATTTGTTGTGATTGGCGCTTGATCAGTTTCGTTAGTCTATAATAACCACATCTCTATTATTATTTGTGGTACTTACTTCTTTCCTTGGGCTTCTAGCTTCTCCACTACATTTACCTCTAGTTCTTACCATGACTGCAATATCTATTTACAAAATAATCTTAATAAAATTGGCCATTATCATTCATGAAGCATGCAAAGAATAATATAACAAACAAAACTTACTAGCGTAGCTATGCTTTTTGATACTCCAAGATCATGTATATCGACAGTTTACAAAATTATAACCTTGCTCTATACCATTCTCTACACATCCCACTAATACAGATAATCATGCATTCACCTGTATAGAAAAAAAAATGTCGACTTGACCTGGACATATAATTATACATTTTTTTACATGATAACATGAATTTAAGCATCTTACCTATAGGGAAGCAAAACACGTGGTCTACCTATACCATATTATCATAGTAAGATAATATAAATTCAAAGCAAAGCAAAGAGATAAGTGACAAATCAATATTTACTGCACTTACCATAGGTTCGAGGCATAACAACCGAAGGATTGAGGTCATTAGGTTGAAATCCCCAATTGCCTAGAACAAAGAAAAACTCTCCTTCAAGTTAAGCACCTATTAAGAGTATCTACAAGTTTTGTCATGTCTTAGGAAAGCAAGAGGAAAGGTAGTGGTACCCCTTATAGGGCTCACATTATTTCCCGTTTGCCTGGGAAGGTAAATAGAATGGAATACATACGATGGAAATCCGCTTTCTAAACCCACAAATCCCCACAATAAGAAACATCCAACCAGTTGGACCCACCCATATGGAGTACGTGGGAATGGACAATATCGAAAGAAGAAAGAACATCTCGGAAAAATAATGAAATGGGACTCTAAGTCCCATATCTATCGAATGTTTATGAGTAGCTATGCAACCAGAGGAGGGTGATCCGATATTTGAAATCGTCCTGGATATAATAATTCAATGTTATTAGAGACATTAAGCCGGGCCTAGTTTCGGCTAAGTCTTGTTCATAAAATCCCTAAAACCTCAAAATCCTCTTCATCGCTCTCACTAAGGTCTATCGGTTCACTCGAAGGTTTACATATCTCATTGTATACCCCAACATTAGGTCGAAAAGTACCCATTTGCCCAA
>CAIGRN010050749.1:0-22417 GCA_903798345.1 Fraxinus anomala
CCTGAAATAGTACAACATTATAATTTATATTTCAGAAGAATATTAATAGTAGATCTATCTATTATAAAAAAGTTTATTGTTGCTCGTGAAATAGCACAATATTATAATAATATTCCTGAAAAATATTACTTATTCCGGAAGAGTATAAATTATAATTCTCAATATTCTAAAAGAATACTGATATATTGTTCTTGAAGAAATAATAGTAAAATATAATGTGCTCCCAAAGTAGCATATGTTTCGAAAAATATATTATTTGTATTTAGTGTTTATCTTTGAAGGAAAACAAATAACTCATGTCATATTGACATGACTGCTTGATTAATTATTATGTGAGTATAGAATATTTAATCATATTCTTCGAAACTAACTGTATTTTTTTTTATTGTGTAGCTAATCAAATGGCAAGAATTATCTGTCATGGATCCTCGATGTTAATATTCATCTTGTCTCAAAGGGTTTGGGAGAGACGATAAAAGAAGAAAACAAATAATCCAACAAGATCATTCAAAAGCACTTATCTTCCTTCATCATCATTTTCATGATGGATTGAAAATCGAATACCTCATTGAGAAAGATCCACATTTTCTTTTTTAAAAACTGAGTGAAGATTTGATCATCTAAGGACTACAATCCTTCCCAAAGCCCTCTATGAGTGGATGGACCTTCGTTCACAAGTTTTTAAAACTTTTAGTGAGTACAATTCTGAACTGTTCAGAATATGTTCAAAATTAACTTAGTGTGGAGAAAAAATCAATGATGAAGATATGTTGGAAATTCTGAACTGTTCAGAATATGTTCAAAATTGACCTTACGTAGAGAAAAAAAAATCACTAATAAAGATATGTTAGAGAAAAAAGTACTCAAAACTCATATCTTACCAACTTGTAGCTGAACAAAATAATGAATTACTGATGAAAAATCATCTCCAATTAGTTATGTACCATTGCATGAGCAAATGCAATATCAAGATGAGAACATGGGTGTGGATTTAGACGCGGATGTGCATGTGCATGTGGAATAAACCATGTGCTAAATAATCAACAAAGTTATCAGCAACAAGGAAACAATTTCAAAATATAAAGTAAACGAAAGTAGCACATCCAAAAAGGAGTATGAAGTTGCTTTAGATATGAAATGAAAGTGAAATGGACACGTACTGTCGTACGACAAAATATCTTGTGGATCTCTACCAAAAATCAATTAAGGGAAAAGTAAAAATGGAGAAAATTTTGCTGATGTGACTCATTTGGATGTCTCTAATTTCTTCGTTGATCCAAATGAGAATATTAACCATTTAATTTGGAGGTGGTGTGAAGGAAGATATAAATTAGTTTACTTTCTAGCCTTTGTTTTAGAAATTTAATTTGAAACATGTTTTACGTTTTGCAACAATATTTAAACTTTATTATGCATCGTTAATTTCATAATATTGAATTATTTTACTCTTTTAAATTTAAATTCAAAATTTTTAAAATATATTTATTTTGTTATATTTATAAATTCATGCATTACTAGACACCTGTTTAGTTGATAGTGTAGCTATACATACTATTTTTCTAAACAAAAAATATTTTTTGGACTTAACATTAACAGAAAATAATTTTAATACGATATCAGGTGCATCGAATATCGTTGAAGGCTCCGAAAGAGTTTGTATTATTTTATCAAATAATATAATATTATATATTGATGATGCAATTTATTCTAGTAAATCCAAAATAAAATTACTTAATTTTAAAAGTAAAGATTTCATGCACTCCCATTTTGAATGTACTATACATTTATAAAAAGGGTTGAATCAAATATTGTCACAAACCAGAAGTTCGTTGACCAAAAACATTTTATACTTTGGCATGATGACTTGGACATATAGGAGTTATAATGATGATTCAAATAATAAACAACTCACATGGACATCCTTCAAAGAATCAGAAGATTCTTTTACCTAATAATTATCCATGTGTAGCTTATTCACAAGGCAAGTTAGTCATTAGACTTTCGACTACAAATGTCAATACTGAATGTCCAACTTTCTTGGAAAGAATTCATGGAGATATATGCGAACCAATACATTCACCATGTGGATCATTCGTTATTTTATGGTACTAAAAAATTCTTCTGCTAGATGATCCCATGACTGTCTATTTTCCACTAGAAATGTAGCTTTTACAAGACTATTCGCTCAAATCATAAATAAAAAAAGGAGCTCAATTTCTCGATTATTCAATCAAGACAATTCGCCTTGATAATGCTAGTGAATTTAGATCACAAGTACTCAATGATTATTTTATGTCAATTGGCATTTTTATTGAACATTCAGTTGCACAAGTTTATACACAAAATGGTTTCGCGGAGTCGTTTATTAAACGCCTACAACTTATTGCTAACCATTACTTATGAAAAAAACTCACAGTTTCTAATTGAGGCCATGCCATATTACATGTTGCATCATTGGTTCGTATAAGACCAACTGCTATTATCAATATTTACATTTACAACTTGCATTTGGTTATGAACCTAATATTTTTCACTTATGGATTTTTGGTTGTACTATCCAAGTCCCTATTTCACCCTCACAACGTACTAAAATGTCCCCAACGAAAACTTATGATTTATGTGAGTTTTGATTCACTATCTATTATTCGTATCTTGAACATTTGACAGGTGATTTTTTTACTACGGGTTTTACATATTGTCATTTTGATGAAATGATTTTCCCAATTTTGAGAGGGAAAAAACTACATCTTGAAAAATAAGATAAAATTTATTGGAATGAAACCACTCTATTTCACTTCGATCCCGCAACAATCAATGTGAACAAGAGGTTTAAAAAATTATTCATTTGCAAAAAGTTGCAAAGCAATTACCTCATATATATTTTTACACAAGAAGAGTGACAAAGTCAAATATTCTATCAGAAAATATTTTAGCAAAAATTGATGTCTCTGTAGGACAATCTACTGTAGCAAATAAATCTCAAATATGCCGAAGCATAGTCGACCAGTTGATTCAAAAGACTATGTACCATTCAAAAAGATTGACCAATCAGATATTGAAAATAATGAGATTTCAATAAATTATATGTTATCTTATAAACCATGGGAACAAAATAATATTATTATTGATAATATTTTCGCATTTAACGTGGCTCTTGATATTATGCAAAATGAGGATCCTAAACCACATCTGTTAATGACTATCAACATAGAAATGATTGGCCAAATGGAAATAAGCTATACAGGCATAATTGAATTCCTTAGATAAACAAAAAGTATTTGAACATGTAGTTCAAACACTTGAAAATGTAATCCCTGTAGGATGCAAATGAGTTTTTGTATGAAAGAGAAATGAAAACAATGAAAATAAAAAATACAAAGCCCAACTCGTAGCTGAAGGTTTCTTAGAAAAACCAAAATTTGATTATGAAAAAACATATTCTTCCGTAATAGATACCATCAATTTTAGAGGCTTAATAGGTTTGACTATGTCACAAATGCTCGATATGCGCCCATGGTGTGGTAACTGCCTATTTGTATAGTTTACTTGATAGTGACATATATATGAAAGTCCCTGAGTGACTTAAAGTGTGAGGAACAAATAATACATGACCAGAAACTATGTTATCAATTAAATTGTAAATATCATTATATGAATTGAAACAATCTATGTGCATGTGGTATAATAGCCTTAGGAATACTTGTTGGAGGAGAATTATAAAAATGACGATGTCTACCCATATATTTTCATAAAGAAAAAAATACTAAATTTGCAATTGTGGCAGTTTATGTTGATAATTTAAATTTAATTGAAATTCTTGAAGAGCTCAACAAAACTGCAGATTATTTGAAAAATGAATTTGAGATGAAGGATTTCGAGAAAAATCAAATTTTATCTCGGGTTGCAGATTGAACATTTTCCAGAATGATTATTTGTTCATCAATCTACATATAAAGAAAAATTCTTAAAACATTTTTATATGGATAATGCACATCAATTGGCATCACCTATGATTGTTGAATCACTTTATGTGAAAAACAATTCATTTCATCGACTTGAAGATTGAGAAAAGGTTCCTAGTCCTCAACTACCATATCTTAGTGCAATTGAAGCATTAAATTATCTTGTAAACTGCACCCAGCCCGACATAGCTTTTTCCGTAAATCTCTTTACAAGATATAACTCTACACCAACTCAAAAATATTGAATAGTGTTACACATATTTTTCGTAATCTAAAAGGTACTATTCATTTAAGATTATTTTATTCTCAAAAGTCGGGATCTGCTTTAGTGGGATATGCATATGCATGTTATCTCTTTGATTCACATAAAGTTAAATCACAAACAGGATATGTGCTTACACGTGGAGAAATGTCTATATCATTGAGATATGTGAAGCAATCCTTGATAGTAACATCATCAAATCATTTTGAAATTATTACAATCTATGAAAAGGCGGATAGTGTGTATGGTTGAGGAACATGACCCATCATATCCAAGCATAATGTGAATTAGCTTAAATAAAAAAAATAGTATAACAATTTTGTATAAAGACAATGCAGCTTGTATTGTACAACTCAAATGATGCTATATCAAAGGTGACAGAGCGTATTTCTCCGAAATCCAATCATATACATGATTTTCAGAAGAATGACGACATCGATGTTCAACAAATTCCCTTAAGTAACAATGTGGCTGATTTATTCGTAAAAGTACTGTCGACATCTACATTCAAGAAATTGGTTGAAGATATTGGAATGCGTTAACTCAAAGATTTTCAGTGATCAACATTGGGTGGTAGCTATACTCTTTTTCCTTCACTTAATTTTATCCCACTGAATTTTCCTAACAAAATTTTAATGAGGTAGTATTTATTTTTTATACTTCAAAAAATTTGAAATCTTTTTCGTTTGTTTGATTTTTTTTGTCTCATTGGATTTTTATCAAAGATGGTTTTAACGAGGTAAATATTTTGTAATGCATTATTCAAGGAGGAGTCTTATAAATGGTAAGTTTTATTAGTAAATGACAATTATACCCTTGTAACCCTAGAAATTATTACTATTGTATCTCTAATCCTTCCTTATAAATATGGGGCTTTGGTTCTCATTATAATACACACAAGTCTATTGACTTTTATTCTCTCTTCTTCTTTTTTTCTATATTTTCACAACAAGAATTAAGTATATAAGAATTTTAATTGTATAGTAACTATATATTGATGTTCCATCCCACAAATTTTCAGCTAAATATTTGGATATTTTAGAATGTAGAAGGTTTGAGAAAGTGTTCAAAATCAAATCAATACAACATTGTGTTTACGGGAATATAACTACTAAATATAGATAAAATATAGTATGTTATAGACTAGAGAGAAAAAAATATCGTATAGTATGTTATAGACTAGAGAGAAAAACAGAGAAAAACAGAGAACACCATTCAATAATCTAGTATGTTTGTGGGATCACTAGCATTAATAAGACACTTTATCTTGATTGTATAATCCAAAAATTAAGCTCAAAATTTAAAATTTGAGTAGTAATTTCACAAGCTTCAAGTTGTAAACACCATGCAATCATCTAGTATATGTATCAAATATACTAAATACATATAATATTTAGATGGTTAACGTGGCGAATGATGGGATTCCATTTATCATCCTAATTTAATTTTCAAAAGTATATGGAATTCAACCCCTATTTTAGCTAGTAATGAACAATTTTCGATAAAAAGAACAAACAACATACATGAATTGGGATTGAAAAATCTTCAAGTTTTCCGTTGAATGTCCGTTTGAATTTTTTAATTTGACATCATTATTGATCCAGTGATGGTCCACTAGTCACGCCAAACAACAAAATCAAATTGAACTTATGGTTCAATATAGTGTTTGTTTCAATTATATCACACATTTTAGAAACTTAATATGTTTCTATTTAATTTAGTATAGAATAGATTACTATTAATAGTAAAATTTAGTCTCCCACATAACACAATATTTATTCTTCAACAGTATCAAAACAATATTATTCTAAAATATTACTATACAGTTAGTTATGAATACTCACAAGTAATAGAACAATATTGTTTAGGAATATTAATACATTTAAATTAATCCTAATATTCTTCTAAAATATGTATAAATTTGTGTTTCTTGAAGAACACGGTACGATACTCTTCAAGAATACTAATATATATATTTTTGCTTCTTTTGGAGCAATATATCAATATTTTTTTTAGTAAAATTAAAATTGTAATTACATGCTCTTCGGGAGCATATCCTTTTTTAGAACATTTACATAAGTGAGTTGTGTTTCTCCTATAATATCAACATTGTTTTCATTTAACACAAATAAAATTTCTAGTTGTACTTCTTCAAGAGCACAAGGTGAATCAAAATATTTAACTAATATAAAAATTTATTAATATAATATATAATAGAAATAGAAAGATTTTTAAAGAATATACTTACTTGAAGTTAAAAGTTTTAGAAAGTCTTGAACAGTCGACAAATCTCATATTCTTCTAGGATAAAATAAAAAAAAATAATAGTACTTAAAAGTTTGTTACTATTTACGTAGTTTTTTTTCTCACAAATGAGCTGTTGGATTTGAAACACGATGAGTTTGAACTTCCTATCCAAATTTCATGACAGTCGGACCACAAAATGCTGAGATATCAACATTCTTATAATAGCTGTGCAGACTGTCCAAGTTCTACAGATTTTTTCTCTATTGATAATAATACAATCATTCCATAGTATATAGAGTCACTATAAGGTCGACGAACTTTGGGTCCGTGATAATAATTGATTCAATCATTTTTAAAATGTGTATTACATGTCGAATGGAGTGATGCAATTTTTTCTTTATTTGCTTCTGGCTAGATACAAAAGACGTTATGAGAAGATATTCTATATTCTTTTCTTGCATCGTCTCAATATGATATCTATTGCATCGAATGTCTTTAAAACTAAGACAATTTCTTTTGGATTTCCTAAAATAAAGTGCATTGTTAATATGCAATTTTGTATTATTTGATAGAATAATACAAGATGTTTTGGAGCTTTCAACGATATTTAATGGACCTGATATTCTTATTAACATTATTTTCTACTAAAGTTAAGTGACGAAAACCTTTGTCTTGAAAAATATTATGCATATTTGCACTATAAAAAATAGATATCTTGACAATTCATCTTAAATCTTATTATTATTTCAAGATTTATACTTTTCCAGAAGCACTAATATGATATTCTTTGAGAATATTGAAACACCAAATTGTATATTCTTTTAGAACGATAAATTAATATTTTTTCTTGAATATTAATAAAACAAAAAATAATTTCTTTTAAAATTACAATCAATATTGAATTGTTTAATTTGTGTTTCATTGGGAACACAATGAGATTTAATTCTTCGAGTCGCGTGTTACTTCAAGATAACGTTATATTTATTATTATTTCTTCAAAAGCAATATATCAATATTTTTTTGAAATATTGGAATCGTAGTATCATGCTATTCAGAAACAATAATATATTATTATTTAAAGTAATAAGTTGTATAAGAATTTACTCTTCAGGAATGAAAACATAATTTATGTTAGATCATTTTTTAATTATGTTCTTCGGGAGCAAATAAAATATAAGTAGAATATATGTAAATAATATTGTTCTACTTCAGGAGCAACAATGTTTTATTTATAATAGATAGATCTACGAGTAGTATTCTTTTAGAATATTAACTATAATGTTGTACTACTTCATGAGCAACAACAAAGTATTATTTAGAAGCATTAACTCCCTACGAGTATGCTTTCTAGTAGAATGTCATATTTGTAGAGTTGTGCTTCTTCAGGAGCAACAACATAATATATTCTCAATTTAAAATTTATCAGAGAATATCTAGAAATATTTAATCAGGTTAAAAGAATATTAACTACCATACATGTATTAGGGAAAAAATCTTCATATGCACACAAGGCAAGATCAAAATCTCCAGTCATGCATTATTACGTTATTAAAGGCATTAAAATCTCCAATCATGCACTAAGGAAGTGGTAATTTGCGACATGATTATAAATCGAAATATTTTGGAGAAATTCCACATTGTAATTATAAACTGGAATATCTGTAGAAATTCTAGAAGTATTCCAGGAGCAAAGAGTGAATTATAAAGAATTATTTAACATCATGTTACACATATAATAAATTGGACAATGGTAATTTGTTACAGTGGAAAAAGAAGACCTGCAGCCATCAATTACTAAAATCATTGATGTGCCAATGAAGCTATTTCACATAAATCAATACACAAAATTATGGTGAAATACAAAAGGTGGGTACAAAAGATGGTACACATGTATATATAATTAAAAATTGAGAGAGTAGGAAGAAACAAGAAGTTGGGTACAATTGCAGTGGAAAGTCAAAAACATGTATATATAATTAAAAATTGAGTAAGTAGAAAGAAACAAGAACTTGGGTACAATTGCAGTGGAAAGCCAAAAAGTTGCAACCATACAATTACGAATAAATGATTCAATTGTGTATAAAAAAAATCATTCACTTTGTATATATAAAAAAATATAATAAAATCATTCACTAGTATAATGTGTATATATAAAAAAAATTCACATGTTACCAAATTAATTTTGGTACACGTGACAGATAATTATGCTTAAAAATGTTACCTTCTAATTAATTCACTTTAATTTTGAAAAAATTGTGGTAATAACGTGTTATAAACTATAGAGAAGTCAATAGAATTGTGTGTATTTTTCCTGACGACTTTCCTGAATTGGATATTCTTTGCTTGTTTTGCCGCTTTATCATTTGCTCTTGAAATGCCAAATCAAACTATAATTAAAAAAAAAATTTGGCATTGAGGGAATTTGCAACCCAACTGGTAAATGGTTCCATCAAATCAACTTGGTCCAATGAATCCAATTGTTGTAAATGGAATGGTCTTATTTCCAAAGACGGTGGCAATAAGTCAGCCATAAGTAGAGTGACCAAATTGAACTTGTCTGGGGAAAGTCTGAGTGGAAAATTTCCGGAGTCCTTGGCCAAATTGGACGGATGAGAAGTGCCTAATCTTTCACACAATTTTCTAAAAGGTAGATTGCCCTTGAATTTATCTAATGGAAGTTTGATTGGAAAGACTTTGGAATGGATGAAAAATGGTTTTGGAGGTTTTGGACCAGGGAGATGGCACCTGGGTGCAGACTAATGGCATCCGGCACAGCCTATTTGGGAAAAATGTTTCTTAGTGGATTTTGATTGAAATTCTTGTATTCTACTTCATTCAAAACACTCCACAAGATATAGCCTTGAGCTAACAAATTAAAACATTATATAGTATTGAGAGAACATTAAAGTAAAAGTATCTGGGTTATAGAGAGAGAGACACGCATATTTCGAGATAGGTCGAAAGTCTTGCGAGTTCCTTCTGTACATTTTTTCTATTGATCTTAGAGAACTTTCCACTTCTGCCCGTGGTTTTCCAAATTTGGGTTTATATGTAAATCTTGATTTTTTGTGTGATTCATTATTTTCATCTTGCACATATTTCTTATCTTTAGTATTCATAACAAGTGGTATAAGTTTTATCATCGGGTTAATGCAAATTGACTCAATCTATAACAGGTAGCATCAGAGCCGAGGATCGAAGTTCTCAAGAGAGCGAGTTTAGTTTTGTATTAAAGCAATGTTTGATTGTTTCAGGATGACAAGTATAAAGTTTGAAATTTCGCTTTTGGATCGCAACACCAAATTTTCTTTGTAGTAGATCAAGATGCCAGTAGCTCTTCCCCAATTGGATTCGGATGATGCTTTGTTGGAGCTGAATAAGATGATCTCAACTTCGACACGAGGAGGAGAAATAGCTTCAAGATCGGATGGCCATATCAAAGATACATTTTCATCATTTAAATCAAATTCTTCATGACATGTTAAAGGAGAACAGTGCATCTGCATTATGGTTAAAGTTGGAGTAATTATAAATGTCTCAAAGTCTAACCAGCAAACTGTATCTAAAGCAATGTTTATATTCTCATCGCTTCTCACAAGGTGGATCTTTAGAAGATCATGTGTCTGTATTCAAGAAAATCATTGATTTTTCTATGTTTGTTACCAGTATCATATATGACATTTAGGAACACCATCTTGTATAATCGAGATAATCTTACAATTGATAAGGTTTATGACGCGCTTTATTCTAAAGATAAGATAAAGCAGCTTGTCATTAGATCGGAGGCATAGACAGAGTGTCTCATTGTTCGTGAGAGGGATTAGGGTGGTCATAGAATGAGTAAGGCTATGGCTAATGACAGTGATATAGTCTATTATTTTTGCAAAAAGAAGGGCACAAGAAAAAAAGACTGCACAAAGTAGTAGAACAGGAATAAATTAGATGCTACATATCAGAAGGGACAACCCGGTAATTTCTATAAAACTAGTCTTGTAGAAGAAGATTATAATGATAGAGATTTTTTGGTTGTTTCTAATGATGACTCCAAACCCAACGAGTATTGGATTCTTGATACAACTTACACCTTTCATATGTGCCCAAATAGGGATTGGTTTACAACATTTAAAACTGTTATAAGGGGTTCCATGGTATGGGAAATAATTCGCCTTATAAGATAGCTGATATTGGTAATATCAGAATCAAGATATTTTATGGGACAGTCAGGACACTAATGTTCCAGACTTGAAGCAAAATGTTATCTCCTTGAATACTTTTGATTTAAATGGATACATGTATACTAGTGGAGATGGAGTTCTGAAAGCTAATAAGGATACTAGAGTTGTGATAAAGGGGCAGAAGAAGTCCTGATTATATGTCTTGCATGGTTCTACAATCACGGTTGATGAAGTTGTCACTTTTAGACCTCAGGAGAGGTTCTGTTAAGTTAGGAAGGTTGTTTACAGTTTCATAAGTGTTGGCTTAGATCAAGCTGGTAGTGATCGATTTGCTCGATGGGATAATTCGAGCAGGTTTGGTAACTAGGGTGGAGTGGTAGTGAACGAGATGATTCAAGTCAGTTGGGGCCCAATGTAATTTTGCTGGTAAGAAGGACTTGGATTTTGTTCACGGTTGTTGAGTATGCCTGGAGGGTTATAATGGGAGATGTAGAGTTTTGTGTTTGGAGCACTCCGTTTGGAAAATTACTTAAGGAATAATTCCTTGCATTGGAATTTATGTCAATGTGAAGATTGTTGGAGTATGACCCAAATTTCTATTTGGATTGGGTTGGTTAATTGATAAAAGGAACAAAAGTCTTCTTGATTTGGAATGATTTGAAAAATGATCAAAATTCATCAAGGATTTGAAGTTTGATTGGAAAATGACTTTAGAATGGATTAAAAAGGGCTACCTATTTGGGAGAAAAGTTTCCTATTTCAATTATGATTGAAGTTATTGTAATTAGTTCCTATATATACTCCACGTGAAATAGCCTTGAGATAACATAGCAAACTATTGTATAGTACTGAGAGAACATCAAAGTGAGAGGATCTAGGTTATAAAAAGAGGGGCTTGCATATTTTGAGATAGGTTAAGAGTTTTACAAAATTCTTTTGAACTTTTTTACTATTGATCACAGTGAATTCTCAGTATCTACCCGTGGTTTTCCCAGATTTGGGTTTCTACATAAATCTTGTATTCTTGTATGATTCATTATTTTCATCTTGCCCATATTTCTTATCTTTAATATTCATAACAAGTGACATTGTAACGACTCGGGTCTCTATATCTAAGTCGTTAACTTATGTACTGTCTGCTTTGGGTATGCATATACTCACTTACCCCTTCACGAATTTCTATCGTGTCCCCCATGATTTGAACTCATGACCTCTGCCGAATGAGAAACTTAAGCTAAATCCTGGTACCAATTAGGCCGCGATGGTGTAAGTGGGCATATTACCACACAAAGCGAACGGTACATAAGTTAATGACTTGGGTATAGAGACCTGGATTGTTACAATAAAATACACATTTTTTTGTAACGACTCCGGTCTTTATACCCAAATCGTTAGCTTATGTACTGTCAACTTTGAGTGGGACATATGATCAATTATCTCCTCAGGACTTTCTATCTCGTCCCCCAATATTCGAACTCAAGACCTCTGCCTAATGAGATATTTAAATTGAATCCCGGTACCAATTGTGGTACTAGATTCAACTTAAATATCTCATTATGCTAATTGATACCACGATTTAACTTAAATATCTCATTAGGTAGAGGTCTTGAGTTCAAATATTGTGGGACACAATAGAAGTCGATAGGGGGTTAAATGGGGATAGGCCCACCCAAAGTGGAGAGTACAAGCTAATGGCTTATGTATAGAGACCCGAGTCATTACAAGTATAAGTTCTATAATCGGGTTATTGCAAATTGGCTCAATCTATAACAACGAACTGCTACAATATGTAGCAACCACCTACGTGCACCTCGTCAAATCCCACGCTCCGTCTCCAAGAAAGGTGCGAAATAAGCACTTCAACTAAAGCCCATTGACAACTAATGAAAAAGGCACCTCAACTAAAGCTCACTAACAGCTAACGTAAGGCAGCCGAAGCGAGGTGCTTCATGTTGTACCCAAACCAGAGAGAGACAGTCCATGCACTGTAGCCTGAACTATCTAATGAGGTCGAAGCTGCATGAAGCCTCCTATTCTGATGGGCATCTTTATCATTTTCCCCAAGAGATCTTTTACATCCAAGATCTATGGAAGTGATTGATATGACCTTCTGCTCAAATGTCAAGTCATATCAGCCAACTACATAAGTATACAGATCTAGGCCTTAGAGTGGTTACTGTTTCAAACAACATTAAATGCTATAGAGCCTAGAACATTTGATGTAATCATCTATGACGAGATCTTCGGTCGTTAGGATTAAGGCATGTACTTCTTCAACCAACGGCCATAACTTCAGCTAGATTATTATATAAACCCAATTATAGCTCAATTAAAGGGTAATTTAACTTTCATTCTCAAATTGTAAGATTGCTCTCTCCCTATATTCATATTCCCTTCCGATTATCCACACACATGAAAGAATTTTGGAGAAATATGGTTTGACTTGTCACATTTAATATAACCACTTTTGAGTTGTGCAACACAAGCAACATTATCTTCATACAAAATTGTTGGACTATCGTTTGTTGAAATTAATTTGCATGATACTTGGATATGATGGTCATGTTCTTCAACCATACATATTCTCGGCCTGCTTCATGGATTGCAATAATTTCAGAATGATTGAGTAAGTTGCTGTCAGGGATTGCTTCATTGATCTTCATGATATAACTGTTCCTCTACGTGTAAACCCGTATCCCGTTTGTAATTTAACTTTATGTGGGTCAGAGATAATCTGCATATGTATATCCTACTAAAACAGATACCGACTTTTGAGAATAAAATAATCTCAAATCGATAGTACTCTTTAGGTAACAAAAAATATGTTTAACACCATTCTAATATATAATGTTAATGTAGAGCTATATCTTGCAAAGAGATTTACAGAAAAAGCTATGTCGGATCGAGTACAGTTTGCAAGATAAGTTAATGTTCCAATTGTACTAAGATATGATACTTCAGGTTCAAGAAAATGATCGTTTTTCACATCAAGTGATCGAACCTATATAAAATCGTTTTAAGACCTTTTCTGTATATGTAGATTGATGAACAAATAATCCTTTTAAGAAATGTTCAATCTGCAACCCGAGATGAAATTTGGTTTTTCCTAAATCTTTCATCTCAAATTCATTTTTCAAATAATTTGCAGTGTTCTTACAAATTTGACCACATTTTAAGCCCACCACCCAATTTTGACTAAACATCACAGTTGCCCTGTATACAAAATAGACCATTGGTCCATGTTGTCGATTTTATATCTCACAAGTGTGTGGATCGTAACAAGTAATAAAATAGACCTAAGAGTCCAGATTTCATTCTCACAAGAACTATTATTTAACCGTTGATTAAATTATTCCTAACGTTTATGCTTCGACACACTTTACGCTTACTGATATAATTGCATTAGATAACTTTGCTAAACTCGTATCAAGTGTTCAAATAGTTTGATAATTCATAAAAGGTTCATAAGTAATACAAATAAAGCTAATTCTTTACTTATTCAATGATTGGTCTATGTGTTTGTGCATAATTAATAAAATCATCATGAAATTTGAAGTTAGTTATATCTCTACCCTTAATAATCAAATATTTAATTTCTCTCTCATAGAATGCACACCCTCAAACTTGTTTTCCATTCACATACCTAGAGTGTTTATTCAAAGGTTTATTAAACAATACTCTTTTAAGGTCACGTTAAATTTGGATGATATTTCATTAATTATATGTCAATATCTCAACAAATAAGGATTCTTCAAATTTTTAATTACTTCAACCTCCAAGACAGAACTAGGCCAATAATCACTTGTTAAAGAGCTAATTCTCTCAAATAAGTGTTTGGGGTTTAACCATGGCACATAGTACGTAAAATTTATTATTATTATTATTATTATTATTATTATTATTATTATTATTACTACTACTACTACTACTACTACTACTACTACTACTACTACTACTACTACTGTTGCTGCTGCTACTTCTTCTCTTCATTAAACTTTTTAAATGATCCTTGTATCGAGTTTTTAGCCGCATCACTCCCAATTCAGATGACTATAAGGCACAAGATTTTTGATAAATTTGCAAGTTTAATCACTCGATTCACAAGAGCTACGAAAAATTGTTTCGCAATGATGTAGCTCTTTTTTCTTCACTCTCAGCCTCTCTTTCTTTTTTCTTTTTTTTTTGTCATGATTAGTGCAATACCCCTCATTAAACACTCTTTCTAAAAAAAAAATCGACTTTAGATTATATATATATAATATCTCACAAACAAGTAAATATAACTTACTAACTAATCTACACCCCTAAATTTAAAATACATGTTGTCCTCAATATGTGCACAAAATATGCTTAAAGAAGGGTTAACAATACCTATCGTTGATATATGTTTCTCGTTTGGCACTTGGTATTTTATCTTCCTTCAATATCCTTTCCTTGATTATTTTGTATAATACTTCCATTATTCTTGAGAAGGAACAAAAAAAGTAATTACAAATATACTCACATACGAGTTTATGCTACTTTAACTTGGAACGATGATTGTAAATTAGTTATGACCTACAGATAAATAAATAAATAATAAAACAATAAAAATAAGAATTTTTTTCGATATATATTTTCAAAGTTATTCTATTTTAAAGAAAATAAATAAATAGAAAAATTAATTGTTTTATATTTTTTTAATAAGGAAAAAAAGAAGAAGACAGAAAGAATGAATAAAGAAAAGAAGAAATTTTTTAAAATTTGTTTATTATTTTTTTTATAAGGAAAAAATTAGATTTTGTTTTGTTGAAGAAAGAATAATGAAAAGAAAGAAAAGAAAAAAAAAATTATTCACAAATATTTTCTATTTGTCGCGCCTTAACCGCAGTCACAACCACGGTTGACCAATTTTTTTATTTTTTATTTTTTTTATATACAGTGTTGTTAGAATGATGACCATAAAAGTTAACAAAAATTTAAAACAACAAATATAGCTAAACGAAAATTAAACGTGCATATATACTAAGTGCAATCGTATTATTTATACGTCATGCAATAACTAAAATTAAAGAGTTAAAAGTTTAAAAAAATGGGTTATTTCCCATTAAGTTCTTGATTTATAGTTTCAAACTCGAATTTTGCACGAATGCTTTATGGTACTTTGAATATGACTTTAAAGGTCTTATTTGGCTTGCTTAGATTGTCTTTGCCACCATACGTCACACGTCCTCCAAGATCTTACTTTACCCTTTTGAATACGGTGTGACTTGCCTAAATTACCTTATTCCAGCTCAACTAAGAATACTTCGATTTTTTATCGGCTTTAATCACAAAATAAATGAAGTTGGAGTTTGCATGCTAATCTCATTTTCTTTAAATGCCACTAATTCGTTTGGCTCCTTTATGATTAATTCCTTAATTTCTACACGTCTTTCCTGTCTTGTTAATTCCTCGAGTTGAATGATAAAGAGATCATCCATAAACATGTTACTTGGCTCATCCAAAATTATTTGATCTTCAATCCTTTTATATTTTTGCATGGAGATTATGTTTCCCATAACCATGTCACCACCATCATCATCTTCTTCTTCATATGGATCATTAAAGATAATTTCGTTACTTCCTTTGGAGTGGCCAATAACAAGCAATTTTTTGTATAATGCAATGCCCCAAAATATTCACAAGTGGGTATAATCTCCTCATAAACAATACATTAATATTTAATTCATTCAGCAAATCATCATTATCAAGTACAACAGGTCGATTGTTCCCACACATTTTAAGTTATTGCTTGATCAGGAAATCTCCAAAAAGCATATCACCTCCATCTATGTTGGGATCAATTATTGTAAATTTTGTCTATTGCTTTTTTTTTTTTTGTTCCATGTCAATGAAATAAAGAAAACAACGTAGATCAATTGAAAAAGAGAAAGGAAAAAATCAAATAAAAGCAAGAAATAATTTAAATCACTATTAAATAAAAATTGTCCCCCAACAACGGCACCAAAATTTTGTTGTTGATTTTATATCCTGCAATTGTACGAATCATAACAAGTAATAAAGTGGACTTAAGAGTCTGGATCTCGTTCCCCATTATAATTATCCCCTTAATTTCAATTACCAAATTTTATAATGATTGATTATGTTTACTCGGTCAAATTCTTCTAATGGGTTCAATTTACCTCTCTCGAGTTAAAATTGATTCTATTTAACTATATCAATTCAGTATCTCTAAATGAATTCATATACACCTTAGTTAAACGCATTAAATCTTTGAGAATCCATGTAACGAGTGTATTAACTAAAAAGGTGTCTCTATACTTTTATACAAGTTTCCAACTTTTACTAAGTGGTCTGAACATATAATTCCCATCTCTACGTAATTATCGCTCACAAATCAATGAATTATTGTCCAGTTAATCCAAGTATTAAGAATAGAAGTAAAACAATTCACAAAACGAATTGGAGATTTAAAACTTTTTAATTAAATTAAGGTTCAAAACTAGGTTACAATCATTCATCTTAACTAATTACTTAATTATGCATTATGTGAGAAGAATAAAACAAAATGAATCAAAGACATCACCGCGTTTTAAAGAAAAAGGGAAATCTTGAAGCCCTAGCTTCTTGATTGATCTTTTGATTTTTCCCTCATTTTGGACTTTTATAATATGTGTACAATGAATCCCCCAAGTCTCAGCTTGAATATATGCGTCTAATTAAATCCACAAGCCCCTCCCTTAATTGTTGGACTATTGTGTGTATTTATAGAATAAGATTTAGGTAAAACCCCTTGTTTAGTTTGATTTCCATCGAAGAGTTTGAAAAGAAAAAGAAAATAAATCCATTTTCAAATTGAACTCCTTTTCTCATGTGTTTTTAGTCTTTTATCTTCTAATATAGCAATTAAGTCTTCTTCATTCTAAAATCATTATAGGTTATGTGATGCAAGTTTTGGAGTTTGCAATTTAGTCCTCAAACTTTTCAAGTCTTCTTCATCATACTTGACCTTTAGGGTCTTCAAATCAGCGATGATTTCCTTGAATACAGATAGATGAATTTCCAAAGATCCACCTTTTGTCATGCGATAAGAATGTAAATACTGCTTCAGACATAGTTTGTTGGTTAGAATTTGAGTCATGTATAACTGCTCCAATCTCAACCACAATGTAGTGACACTTTTCCCCTTTAACACATCCTAAAGAATTTGATTCGAAAAATGAAGATATATGTGATAGGGTCTTTCGATCCTTACATTACTTTTCGTTCAGTGTCGAAGTTGGGGGCATCTTTACCAGCCCCAATAAAGCATCATTCAAATTCAATTGGATGAGAATTGCTCGTATCTTAATCTGTTACAAAGAAAATCTGTTGTTGTGATCTAAAAACAGAATTTCAAACTTCATACTTGCGATCCTTATTCTGAGTTGATCAAATTTTGTTCTAATACAAAAAACCAAACTGTCTCTCCTAGGAACTTTGATCATTGGCTCTGATACCACTTGTCAACAATTTGACCCGGATAGTAAGTGTGCTGATATCACTTGTTAGAAATTGAGCAAATTTAAAGACGAGATAATGGATAAGATGAAAATAACAAGAACACAAGATTTACTTGAAAAATTATAGATAGAGGAGGAGAATTCACTATATTAAAAATAAGGAATGACAATATGTTAAGACTAGATCTCACAAGACTCTCTCCTAGTTATCTATATCTGCGAGTCTCTCTCTCTCTCTCTAAGTAAGATCCTCTCTTTTGCTATGTTCACACATTCAAATATGTATAATACACCATATATTTATAATGTAACAATCCCTAACATACTAGAAGAATTAATACATGAAGAGTTTAATATATGATGAAGTCTCAATATAATGGGTAAAACCAATAATGGAATATTTGAGGTTGAATATCATTTTTAAAAATGCCAAAATCGCGAAGCCCTGATTTCCTCGGATAACGCCGCTACTCAAGTCGGAAAGCTGGCACCCAGCGAATGGCTACTGCTCGAGCGAGAATCCTCATGATTAGCAAGTGATGGAGGCAGCGCTCAAGCGCTACAGTCCTAGCGCTCAGGAGCTCTGTCTCGGGACAAAAAAACTCCACAATGCTTTGAATAGCGCCTAGGAACCTGGATCTGTGCACTTGGGCGCCCAATCTCTGTCCCAACAAATCCTTGGTTCAATTTTTGTTTGACTCTTTGTAGTCTTCTACTTCTTCAAAACAAACAATCAACTCCAAATATCTCCAAAAGTATTTCCAATCAAATACTTAACAAAAATTCAGGTCACAGCGAAACTCTTAACAAAATCTTTTTTCGTGCTTCTTATTTTGTCAAATCTTGTAGTGGACAACAAGGACAAATTAGATAGTATCAAACGTGCTGGGGATGTAGGGTAATCTTAGCTCCAAGGTCTTCCAAGTTTTTGGAGTGCGAATAATACTAAACTTCAACAGTTATGTCTGAGACTCATCGTTCTGCTAGCAATTATGGCCTAGTACTAAACACCCTTAAAGAAATAGAAGAATTTGCATTAGCCCGTGTTCGCACTAAATTTGAAAAGAATGAACACAATTGGACTCATATATGGGATAGTTTTCTCTTTGGCCAAGTCAACCCCCCTCCCCCCACGACATAAGCCTAACTTACTATTTGTTCACTACAATGACCTTTCCAACCATAAAAGACAAAGATACCCTTAAGAAGATTATTAAATTACTAAAATGAGTTTATGTTAAAAAGACAATAATACCCTAGGGGTCAATTACAAAACAAAAACAAACACTTCTCACATAAAATTTCAAAATAAAGTTACTTTCTTCATTCGTTTTCTCCAACACAGATAATATTCTTTCCTTCTTCATTCTCTTCAACCTTAGAATTTATAAATGTTCAATAGAAAAATCTCATTTGCATCTATCATGTTGAAAAAATGTGTGTCATTTTTTTACATATTAATTTATAGGCTTAACTTATGGATTGATTTTTAAATGTCAAGAAAACTGCTAAAAACATGAAATAAGGTACATGTCATAATATGCTATCAGCCTTGACTGACTAGGATGGTAAGCAGATCCATCCAGAATTTTTGAGCTTTGAATTTTATTGTTTTCCTTATATAACATGATATGATTTCGTGTTATACATATACAGAAATATATTTTACTCCATCTAGATATTTTTAGATTTGTTTAAAAGGAAAGTATAAGGATTTGTTAAATTAAAGTTATCTTTCCTTATATTAGATTTCTAACAAATCTAGGATATTTTTTTGGCATATCTTTCATGATAAGATAGGACTTCTAATAATCTAGAATATCTTTTGGCAAATGTTTTATAGTAAGATTAATCTTTTATGATAATAGCTTATCATTTATGCTAAGATTAATCTTTTATGATAACTGTATATCTTTTATGACAAGTATGTTATCATATTACTGCAAATTATTATATAAAATCTTTTTTACCTATAAGTAAGATAATTAATCAAGAAAGGAATGAAGCTTTTGACAATAATTTCTCTATCGTTCGTGTGCAACATAATTGAGCAGTCACCATCTTCAAAGAACGGAAAGAGATGATGATTCATTGATAAATTCAAAAACCAACCATCTTCTTCAACCTTATTTGAAGAAAACAAGTAAGAGTGTTAATGTACAATCCTATTCATTGGCATGAGCCAAGAATGATGATTCTTAATCCAAGTGGTAGTTGCAACCGAGTACAAAAGTAAAGTGACGATAAAGTTAAGATCGGGGCGTTTAACTCTACTTCTACAACAAGTCAAAAGAAGAAGAAAATGAGGAAGTAGTTGTAAAATTTCTTTTGATTGTTATTTGTTAATTTTGTGAAATTACAAAACGAAGATTGTTGTATTTTTATCGTTTGATTTAGTTAATTATTTTACTCGTGCCATGAGGGTCGTTGATATTTCCTTTTAGGGTTTATCACATTATTCTGGTGTTCATGTTTTAATATATTAGTTAATTTTAGTAATTAATTAAAACCTTAGAGCACACTACATTCTACACATACCATTCAGAACTGTTAGAAACTAAGTGTAGGAAGTTTTGACTTCTTGTCCTAGAACTATGATAATGAAATTAAAATTCTTTTCTTTATTTATATTTTAGCATTTACACTTGGTAACAAAGCATGTTCACTTTTCAAAAGTGTGATCCACGAAAAAACCTAGTAATGGATGGATCACCATTTAGACCTCACGTCTTAGAGAGGATGGACTACTCTTATTGAAAGATTAGGACGCAGGTCCTTTTTCCAATTCTTTGATGAAAAAAGTTTGCATTCTCTCATGTATGGCCATAAACTCTCACTATAACTAAAAATGAGAAAGAAAGAGAAAAAAGCTGAAGAGTGGGGTACTATTGATTTTAACAATGTTAGTTGGAATTCAAAAACTTTAAATGTAATTTTCTCTTTTGTGGATTCTAACCAGTTTCGCTTGATTTCTACATGCATGGTAGCTAAGGATGCATAGGATATACTACAAGTAGCACATGAAGGAACTTCCATTGTGATGTCTTCAAAACTCTATATGCTCACCCTTGAATTTGACCAATTGACTACGAGAGATGATAAACAATTCAAGAACTTCTATGGCAATCTCAGTGATATTACCAACTCAGTGTATACTTTGGGAAAGAAGTATTCTGAAAATAAAATTGTATATAAAATTCTCACCACCTGAAAGATTTCATTCCAAAGTAACCGCCATTGAAGAAAGTAAAGACATTGAAAATATAAATGTGAAAGAGTTGGTTGCCCCCTTAATGACGTAGGAGTTACATCTCCATAGGAGAAAAAAGGAAAAAGGGTCTGGAGTTGCCTTCAAAGCTAACGATGTTGGAAATGATGAAGAATGTGAAGGTGATGAACATATGGCCTTGCTCATCATATAGTTTAAAAAATTCCTAAAGAGAAATAAAAAATGAAGGAGTTCAAAACTTCAAACTCAACAAAAGAAAAGTTGTTTAACAATTCAAAGCAAAATCCAACTTTTTTCTATGGAGAGAACTCAAAATTGTATCCAATGTCATGAATGTGAAGGATTTGAGTATATAGCTGCTAAATGCACTAACATACTAAAGAAGTCCCAATTTAAGAAAGCAATGAATATTACGTGGAGTGAAGATGATGGAAGAGACTCAAATTTAGACGAGGACAGAACTAATGATCATGTGGTGACCTCATTTACTATCAATCTACTGTCAAAATATGACTTGCCACAATTGTTTCCTGCAATTACAAACTCAATGACTAAAGATACAAACAGATCATGTTACGTACATTCAGAATGCATGATACTGAAAAGGAATCTATAAACTGAACAAGAGAAAAATGTCACACTACTTATAATGATGAAATACATTAAAGGCCTATGTTATGAAGGGAAATAAAAAAGAGAAAGAATCCACCTAGTTGAAGTTTGTTAAAGCTGCTGGATATAATAAACCGTCGGTAGATATTTAAATTTCCTGCCATTGTATGAAACAGCACAGCTGACAACTGCACAATATCATTGGCTAACTCTCCACCAAAGGTTCTGATTACCTCTAAAAACGTGATTCAGAACATGCCATCAGTTAATCAGGTAAAGTTGCACTCTCACAATCTGACAAGTAAATCATAGCACATGACAAGATGTAATTTCTGCGGTCAGCATGGAAACGGTTCATGTCACTGTTTATCACACAAAAACCAACATCACATAAAAAGAGTTAACTTGCTAGCTGGCACCCTAAACAAAATTTTAATGCTAGAATA
>CAIGRN010050753.1:0-14692 GCA_903798345.1 Fraxinus anomala
ACAATTCAATTAATTCCAACACTGCATCCTTTGTTTTTGAGCTTCTCGCCTAAACTTTTAACGTGAATGAGGGTTATTCCCAGTTTGTTGAGTGGGTGGGAGACTGAGAGTGCACTTATTTTGAGCTCGACTCAATATAATAAACAAAATTTTTGTTTTTATTCTCGAATGTCAAAAGTCCAAGCTTAACTACTACGTGAAGCAAATTTCAGTTGATAGTTGAAGGCATAAATGCATACAAGTTCAAATATTTTCTCCCAGCTCAAATTTACAAAGCATATTATAATATTGCATTCTACAATAATTCTCAACCTTACACACCTAAACAAAAAAGAAAAAAGAAACATATTTGTATATTACATTAGAAAATCATGATTCAGCATAACTTGGTTGCACTCTTGTAAATAAGGTGCTTTTGATAATGCAACCAAATCTGAATCTACTTTTCACCTCGGATCAAATAATCCACTGAAAACTTGGCTGCTTCCTCCGAGGGATGCTTCCCACTCGGTTGATGACATTCTTATTCGAGTTAGTACCACTACTACCTCGCGCATATCTGGCCTGTCGATTGCCTCTTCACTTAGGCACCAGTGTGCGATTTCTGCCATCTGCAAGAATGAAACACAGAACTGAGGATTTATTTGATGATGTAAATTAGACAGTACTGGACAGAACAAATAAGAAAAAAGATGTTATTACTCTTTTCATTGTACTGTCCTATTTTTCCAGACATGCACTACGGGTATTTTAAAGATTGAGTGAGGGCTGCAGAAAATCATTCTAACCCTGTATACATCTCGTGGAGGATAGCTGCTTTTGAGATTTCTATCGATAATGGATTCAATGGCAGATACCGGATCTTCTTCATCAAATATTTTGTTTACCTGACCAAATGGTGAAGTGAATCTCAAATGCAAATGAAATTAATATACCTTCTATATATCTTAATACACATACGAAACATTTCTTCATTTATGATTATCAGTTAATAAGTTCATGTCGTATTCAAGCCAAAGAACATATTATTTAATTCAGTCTGACAAAATCCATTTATTAAATGCTAATTTGGTTTACTTACAACTGTGATGAGTGATTTCATCTTAGTTGGTTCCTGGTTGATGCGAATGAGTGCTCGTTGGCCGGTTATAAGCTCTGCAAGAACTACTCCAAATGCGAAAACATCAGTTTTAGTGGTCACCTGCAGCTCTTTCACAGATCTGTGGAATAAGAAGAATGAAATAACATTTAGTTTGATTTGGTAAACAACTAAGAGAGTTTCATTCTGAACTAATTTCGTATAGATAAATGCTAACTCAGGAGGAAGATATCCCGGAGTTCCCACCAATCTTGTTGCTATTAACTCATCTCCATCGATTCTATCAACAAGCTTAGCCAAACCAAAATCTGCAACCTGTGGAAATTGATATTCAAGATCAAGGATTCAAAATTAACATTACCGGGATGTTGATTGAATTTCATGCAGGTACCTTTGCTCTGAGGCCTTCGTTAAGCAGGATGTTACTCGTTTTTATATCACGATGCACGTATTGAGATTTTGTGTGGTCATGGATATATTCAATACCCCTTGCAGCATCAAGAGCTATCTGTGTTCTTGCATTCCACGACAGAGGCTGGTGACCTATTTTATGACCTTTTGTAAGAACTTTCTCCTGATTTATAGTTTCAGATTATAAAAAACTTATTCTAGGAACACGATAAATTATGATATTGATTGCTCGAGCGAGTGGATGGTTCACTCTCCTTTGTACTTCCAAACTTCAGTTCTAACCTTTAAGCATTGCTCATTGCTACAGTCTTCTTGCAAACCTTTAATTTTTTGAAGTCCATTCTTCCATTTAAAAAGAAAAAAAAAGAATAAGCATTATCCATTTGAATACCTTTCAATAATGGATCATGGAGATGATCACTGAGAGAACCATTCGGGATATACTCATAAACCAGGTAGAGGTCATCGTCTCCACTGGCGTAACCCAACAGCTCCACCTATATTGTGGGCTCGACCCGATCAATTATTGAGCCTCTTTCACCATTTAGGGGAAAAAGTTCAGTTCTTGGAAATAATTTTCTTACCACGTTGATGTGATGTATCTTGCACAACACTTTGAGTTCAGCCATAAACTCCTTGGAATTATTGGATCTCATCTTCTTGATGGCAACTTCCTGATGTCACAGTAATGGCTACAAATTTAATTTTCAAATATTTGGATAAATTTAACTCGAGAAATTATAATTGAATATCAGAGGAACAAATAGAATACCTTCTCTCCTAGTACCCCAAAATATACACTTCCATAACCCCCCTGTCCGATTTTTCGTGTTTCGTCAAAATTACTTGTGGCCTCTGCAATCTCCTCAACACTGTACACTGTTGCTCTTTCTGATTCAAAAACTCGGATATCTGTATTGTAAAATAAGCTCCAACTAAGTTAGTGTGTATCCCTTCTATCCCTTCCCTCAATTTAACTGTGTCGATCAATTATAAATATTGGTCGAGTGAGTAAGAGTAATTCGTAATACTAAGAATTGCTTTATATCATCTGACCTTCCATCTTTTCTTTGTTAGTGTACTGTTTCTGATAAGAATGAGTCTTGTTAGTGCTTAAGGTCTTTGATATAGCTTTTGGATCTTCTTCGATATATTGGTGGCTTCTTTTTCTCCTGATAAGTATTATGGCCAAAGTGCACATGGTAAGCAGGGTCACTGCTGCTAATACGCCGATTATTATTGTCCACCCCTGTCCTTTGTTTGACGCTACGAATTGGATATATTACTGAATTAGAGTAAATGAAAAGACGAGATCTCAATTCGTAAAAGTTTGAAAAATATAATCATTTATGAGTGCCTCATTCTTGTGTTTTGTGCTACTGGTATATTTGAGGCTATATCATCAAAATATATTTTGCAGCAAATTTTGTGGAACAAAGTTAAATTATTATAACCTATCATTATCGGTTATCCCATTGTTGAAAAACTATCAAGATTTTGCTGAGCAATCTCATCTAAAAGTTTAAAATTTTAAGATGAAATGGTTAACTAATCATTCGGAGCACACACCACCTATTTATTAGAATGAGGCAGTTACAACATCAATCACGGGAAGTGTAAAATAGAACAGATTAGCTACATCACAGATAGGAAGAAACTTTAGAAAATCCCAATAAAAAAAAGAACAGAAAATTCAAGATTAGATTGTTGAAAGAAGGGATCATAGAGATTTTGCCATAGAAATTGCTGCAACATTGACTTGAATTGAAAATTTTGATTTTCAGTGAGATCTTTGTCACCTTTCTTTGGTGGAGGAATTCCATTCTTTTCCATTGGCACGTATAAGAGCCATCCAATATCTATATACGATGGATTCGGAGCCAGATACGGGTTCAACTTCTCTATCTCTTTACCCTGAGCAGAAAGTAGAGTTGCAATTCTCGATACAGTATCATGTGCCTGAACTGTATACGTTACCACAATTTGAGAGTCTTTTTCTACACAACCACATAAAAGATGTATTTTTAGGTCTACTCCAGCAGTCAAGTTTGTATCTTCGGCCGCAACCTGCCAGACTTGCCCACTGAATATCTGATTTGAAATGTCATAGAAAGAATCATTTGGTTTTATTCTGTATATTATATCGTAGAAGTATCCAATAGTGCCACCAACATTCTTGCAAGAACAGTTGACTGGTATGAGGTAGTCTTGTCTGCCAGCATAAGATATTTGCTTGATTTCTGAGATAGTAGCAGAATACAAGGATGCAATCTCGTCTTTCTCAAATCCGTTGTGCTGATAGAGAAAAGCTTTACATGATGACGGGGTTTTGGAAGAGCAATTAAAAGGATTGATTTGAGTTGAATTAGAAGCCGAACCTCTGGTAAACAGGATTGAAAGACGAAGGAGACAGAAAAGAAGAATGAGATTCAGAGAAGCCATAAAGCCTTGGCTTGTAAACGGCCTTGTAATGAAAATAAATCACAATAAGGAGTGATAAAAATTTCCTGTAACATCTTCCATTTGTCATTACATGTTTGTTAGTTTCCCATGAAATATATTTAGGATTTCAGTTAATTAACGAAATAGTTTAGTATTTAACAGAGTCCTCTCTCCAATAATACAACACTCGGGAATTTTTTCTGTAATAAATTTTGGCGATGTTCACAACAAACCTCGTTAAGGAAACATATTTATGTACAAAAAACCAGGTTCATACCAAAGAAAATCCAGGCAACTTCTACTGTATTCAGTATCCAATTATGGGTGGAGATGAGTTCAATGTTCTTAGAACAAAACCTTTGCTATGATTTGTCGCAAGCTTTAGTATTTTGACTTCACCAAGGTATCAATGTCTTGTTTCAACTTGGAATACACAGCAGTGTTATAGGTCTGCACAAGAGTTTTTGAGGTACAACTTTGTCATGTGTAGGCTAAATACACATCAACAAGTGGAGGTGGTGCCGGTAGAAGATATATTAAGAAAATCATGACTTTGGTGGTTAAGATATGTTTTACGTATACCTACAGAGAATTTTGTTTATAAGAGTAATGTAGAATTTTGTTTATAAGAGTAATGTGATCTTAGTAGAAAAGGTTACAAAAGGGAGACATAAATCGAAGTTGACATTGCTTATTGTAATAATTCTTAGTAGATTTAGTTCAGAAAAAAGGATTCCTGTAACCAACCAAAGTTATTGAGAACGGAGCTCAACTAGTCATCTTTATAACTTTGTCATTTAGGCTTAACACTATTTGATATAATGTGGACAAGGGTTGATTGCAGGAGTCCTTAGCAAGAAATAGTAATACAACTTATTAAAAAGGCTTGAAAAGTTGATCAAGTCCCCGTTTGGTGATATTTTATAATACTCATTTTCAATAACACATTCTCTAAATAAAATAATTTTGCAAGTTAATTCATAATTTTTCCTATTTTTTAACTACATTCTCCAAAACAATCACTTTTCACAAAATCTATTCTTAAAAAATCTTGCTCTAAATAACTACTTTTAGGGGGTTATATTCAATTGAGACTTTTGAAAACTTTGATGAACTTTTTTTAAGTAATGACCTCTGTGGATTTTGTAGATTTTTTATAGATTTGTATGGAATTAGTGGAAGTTTTTTATAAATTTTCATTTTAAAATTTTTAGAGACTTTTGTAGAATTCAAAAGACTTTTGAAAACTTTCATTTGAGATAGAATTTATATGGATCTAATGCAATATTGTGAAATTATATAATAAAAAAATATTTTAAAAAGAATAAAAATTTATTACCTTAATTAAATAAATAATTATTATACATATAAAAATAAATTTAATATTCAGTATCATTAATATAATATACATTTAAAGAATAGATAAATAATATATTAAAATTAAATTATAAATTAGTCTATATAAAATTTTATAATTTAATTAAAAATAGATATTTTTCAGGAAAAAATGAATGAAAAAAGAAAAAAAGTTATAAAAATNAAAAATAAATTTAATATTCAGTATCATTAATATAATATACATTTAAAGAATAGATAAATAATATATTAAAATTAAATTATAAATTAGTCTATATAAAATTTTATAATTTAATTAAAAATAGATATTTTTCAGGAAAAAATGAATGAAAAAAGAAAAAAAGTTATAAAAATACAATTTAATTTTTTCATAGAAAATAGAAATAAACAATGAGAGAGAAAAAAAAATAGAAACTAATACAATCGATAGAAAAAAAAAATTTTAATCATAACTCTAATGTTTGTAGAAGAGAAAATGAAAGAGAAATATAGAAAAAAATACATATTAATTTCTTTCTTTCTTTTTTTTGTAAAATATTTCACAAATCTTGTGATTAATGAGAGATAAATTTTGAAATTTTATTTGAGTACTTTCTACTTAAAAATTAATACCATTGACACTTTTATAAAAATCTCTAAAAGTCATAAAAATTTGAATACCACACGACTTCTAGAGATTTCTAAACAATTTTAATTGAATACATAGTGACTTTTTGAGACTTTTTAAAAGTCATTAAAAGTCTCAATTGAATACACTAATACTTTTAGAGAGTCTCCAAAAATTAATATTAAATACTCCTAAATTTTTTAAATTTTAAAAAGTCATTCAAAGTCTCAATACAACCCCTTAATTGGCCGGCTGAGAAAACTATGAAACAGGTCAATTTGCTGTGATTCTTAATAACCTGTCTATTCACTGTTTTTGTCATTTAACTTTTGTGGTTTTGTTCTTAGTCCAGCAAGGAGCTTTTCTTTTATCATAAATATTTTATATGTCTAAAGAATGCCTTTTTGTTTTTCTGGAGAGAATAACCTAAGAGCATCTTTCGAGTACTCATAAGTGATTATAAATTGTGAATTTTGTAGAATGTATGAATAATAAGTAAGTCATATTGGTGGACCATACAAAATATTTGGATAAAAGTATGTTTGCCATACATGCATGAAAAAACACCAAGTGCAACAGCCACAAAATTCAAAAGCCAATTCCATTGCTTAAATTCGATTTTCCAATCATAGACAAAATTTAAAAATTTTCTAGTGTCATCCATTTTGTTCAGCCCAAAAAGTAGGCTAAAATCCCTTCCAGCCTTCCATTCAACCTTTTGCATAGAGGCCCCTCCCTCCGCAAAAATGCATGTCTCACTCAAAAAAATTATTGCAAAACATGGCAAGCAGAGGAAGGATTGCAAGCAGAGGAAGGATCCATCTTTCAATAATATTCTCTTTATTAGCAATCCTTCCTCTGCTTGCCTCGGCATTCCCCGGAGTTTTCCAGGGCAAAAATCTCGATTCTCCTTTTCAAAATGATGGTGTAAAAACCTTCTTTGGAACTCCAATGTTCGGGGGCAGGGATGAAAACGGAGAGGCTTCTCTTCCATCAAATGCAGATGGAGAACCAACGAAGCCCTTTAAGTATGAATCTGGGACAAAGCAGGCAGAAACTCGTGTAGAGGGAACCACGAAGGGTGGATTGAAGGAAGGATTCTATCAGCAGACTTGCCCCCAAGCTGAGCTGATCGTGAATGACGTTATGAACAAGGCTTTCAAGAATGATTCGGGCCTGGCTGCTGCTCTTGTTCGCCTATTTTTCCATGATTGTTTTGTCACGGTAAGTCTTTCGTGTCTATACGGTTCTGACTTATTACACGTCTCACAAACTATATCCGGTGCGTGAGAAAAAGGTACAAGAAATCATTTTTCTCATCAAATCTTTTTTACTTTTATGACGTGTTTGTTAGAGCAGACTAAACAACATTGACAATACTAGAAGAAAAAGAAGTTTAAATCTTGCCTATTATATTGTGCGATCTATCTAATGCTATAAAACATGCATGCAGGGTTGTGATGCTTCAATCCTTTTGGACAAAACACCAAGTGGTGAGGAAGTTGAGAAGGCATCGGGTGCCAACGGCATGTTCATACGAGGGTTCGAAGCAATCGACGAAATTAAAAGGAAGCTTGAATACGAATGCCCTGGCGTAGTTTCTTGTGCTGACATACTAGCATTTGCAAACCGCGAATCTCTAGTATTCTCAGGCCTCCCAACCTACAACGTGGCTGCAGGTCGCCGTGACAGCCTAACTTCTCTTGCCAAAAACGTCGTGAACAACGTCCCGCTCCCTGAACAAACTACTCAGCAATTGACAGCACTTTTCAACAGAGAAGGCCTAACAATGGAAGAAATGGTGGTTCTGGCAGGTGCACATTCCATTGGCATTGCACATTGTGCCAATATTATCGACAGATTTTGGGATCAAAAGAAACGAAAAGACATCGAGCCCGCTTATCACGGGGCAGTGGGGTTTTCGTGCGGGAATAACCCGAACCAAATATTTCCATTCGATACAATGACACAATACAAAATGGATTCACATTTCTACAAGCAACTGTTGAAGAAGAGAGCCTTGATTGAATCAGATCAAAATATGGCCCTTGATCCTCGTACTAGCAGTATAATGAAAACATTGGCTGATGATCAGGAGGGATGGTTTGGTAAATTCAGTAAAACCATCATTAAATTAGGAGAAATTGAGGTTCTTACGGGGGATCAGGGAGAAATCAGAAAACAATGTCGGGCTTTCAATCAGAACACACGTGGCATTTTTGGATAGGGTTATCTTTTTTCCTTTTTCTCCTCTTTTATTCATTTTTTTGTTCTCTCGTGTTCATTAATTTGTAAACATTTTCATTCAAAGAGAACAATTTGTAAGGGGGAAAATTTATTATTCATACCCTGAATAAAGCATTGACTATGCTTTAAGTTACTTATTTTGTGATAATTGATTTTCAAAATTTACATATTATACTAATAAATTTGCTTTTCTACATTACATTATGATTGATGTATATTAGTTGACTAGAACGGGGAATTTCAACAAGTGCAATGTTCGTGATGTATTTAAAAGACACATATGTATGAAGGGTGTTTTTCATACTTCACATGTTGTATAACTAGATTCTCTACTTGAAAAGCAATTAGGAAACGAGTTTTTAAATAATCTAGAGCTATAAATACAATCTTCATCTACCATTGAAAGAGAGGCTTTTGGAATATAATAGACATCTATCATTAAAAGGGAGAAGCTAGGAAAAGAACATATATATTTCTTACAAGCTTTAAAGGAGCTTTTAAATACTAGACACCAATTCCTTACACAATTTCATACATCATTGCATGGAGCTCGAAGAAGAAAAAGGAGATTCAAAGAGATTGATCAAGAATAATCGAAGGATTCCAGACTCAAGATTGTTTTTCATCTTTCTTTACAAGCTCTAATTTTAGAATGTTGTATCAATTTAGTTTGTGTTTTTGTAATCATATGATACTTGAATTATTGTAGCTACTAGGATAGTGATAAACCCTATATTTTGATTTTATATTTTATATTTATTTGAACGATTATTATGATCTTAATGCTTTCAATTATTTGGCCAATAATTGAATTAATGTTTGGTTTCTATATATATTTGGGAGAAGAAATACAAACTTAACATGTGGTAAAAATCATTGTAAAGTTTATGATATTAGGAATAATTGTTTATGCTTTGGATGATCTTATTGAATATTCTTGTGATTTATTGTATCTTCATACGTTGGTATTTGAGATAGAAATATTTTGGGTCATATATGAGGATAGATTTAAATTTTACTCGAAAGATATTATAAAATAAAATTGGAGCATTGATCTTCAAATCCAAATAAGTATTGTCAAATAATGTGATATTAAGATGAAAGAATGTAGGGGGATTTGAAGTCCTAACCCCTGTTTGGTGTAGATTAAAATTAATTTTTTAATAAGTTAATTAAATATGTGATTGAAAAGTTATGAATTTCATGAAATACATGATTAAAATGAATTGTTAACTTTAACTTGATATTAAAATCATATTGTTAATTAAATAGATCAGTCAACTTGTTTTAGATTTAATTAGTAAATATAATCAATCTCATCGTAATTACATTATTCGATTAAAGTTGGTGTTAGTTAAAAACTAATTAAATATTAGCTCTTTGTAGGATTGATACATGAAATCACGTTTAATTAATTAATTGTTTACTATACCGTCCTTGTAGATTATTGTCGTTACAATTATGTTTGAGTTTTAAAGTTAAACAAGTTCAATCAACCTAATTCTGATGCATGTTTGAGATTCAATACGACTTATGCCAGTTAAGTACTTCTTCGACAATTTTCATATAAGGAATAACACGACTCTAAAGAGTAAAATGTAACTAGAAATAACTCATTTCTCTCACGCTACTTGTATTGAAAATGGATCCACATCTATATTCACTAACCTCATCTTTTCATGCGCAAATATTAGTTAGGATCTTTCAGTACGATTATACTCTACAAAGAATTTAATTTAGAGTGTGTTTGATTGATATGAAAAATATATTTTAAAAAAGAAAATATTTTCTTTGTTACGAGAAAAACAAGAACATACTCTCCAAAAAAAATATTTTCTTTACTTTAAAATTAAACATATTTTTAAATATTAAAAAATATTTTTCATAAAAAAAGATACAATCGAACACTTTAAAATAGGAATTTGGATGAAAATTGATCTCCTGCCCTCTGGCTGTCAGGATCAAAACTTGATGTAACAAGAAAAATGGTTATATAAGATAAAAGAACTATAAGCAAGGTTCTATCACCGGTGAAAGAGGCAAGAGATCAGAACAAGAAGGAAAATTTCATTACGGACAACTTGTCCGTTCACAACCAGACAATACAATTGCGGCATATTCCATCTTGTTCACTTTTTTTTTATCTAGGAGTAAACGAAAATCAAACGTCAGCCTGGTACTAGCCTCCACCATTTCCGTTTAGCAACTTCCCCAATCCAAATCCACTTCTCCAAACAATACCCACAAACAAGGGAAAAAAAATGAAAGCTCTGTTCAATTCAGACTCAATTTTATCTCCAATCCCAGTCCTTAAAATCAAACCCCAAATTCCCCTTCAAAACCCCAATTTCCTTCCAACTACAAAAAATAGTGGTTTAAGGATTAAAGCTGTTTTGTATTCGGCCACAGTGGATGAGGAACACGGGCTGTCCGAAACCCATATTCGGAACCCGGCGATTTCAACCTCGTACCGGAACCCGAAGTTCCGGCGGCCCAACCAGACTGTTTTGGATGCCCAAACTAAGGTCTGCACCGGGCCTACTCAGACTAAGCCTCTCAATGAAGAACAGGCTTTTAAGGTTCTTGATACCATTTTGAGATCAGGTAAGTTTCTTTCATTTCACTTTGATTTTATATTTTCAAAGTTTTATTTATTTCACATTATTGAATCTTCCATTAAAAGGTCAACCTTGATAAGCAATGTGAGATAGTAGCCAGTTTGAGAATATCAATTTTGGAATCCCACTGTTAATTTGAGCTTGGAATCGACTGTTCATTTGAGCTATAGACTGATAGAATTGCTCATTTGTGTTTACACATTTTTATATAAGTGCTCTTGCTATTATGTATTTATAGAGTTCTTAAAGTTAGTACTTTCTGATTGATTCATGGTAAAATGTTGATTTAGATTACCAAAAGATCAACTTGATGCACGTCCAGTATCTATGAATTTTGAAAATGCCGATATAACATGGTAGAAAAAGGAAAAAAGTACAACACGTCTAAGTCTGCAAATATATTTTATAAATCTTTGAATTGAAATTCTAAGCAATGATATTGTATGTTGGCTTTTCAACGTATAATTGTTTGTTCAAATCCAGCGAAGGGAGAGCTCAAAGATGAAGAGAAAGTATCTGAGGCGCAGCTTGGGGCATTTTTTGCTGCGATGACAATTCGTGTGAATACCTTTCCGGAGCCAACACAATGGAGTGAAGGCGAAAGGAAAGCAATAAATTATTATTGGCCACAATTAGTTCGAGTACTACCTCCAGATATTATCTTTCTAGCTGACCCTGAAGGGTCCATTATGGAAATAGGTAGTTCTATAGGCCCTCAATTTGTTGGAAACGGCACTTCTGATATGAGATTGGTGGGTGCCCTCAGGGAAGTCCTGGCTGGGGGTCATCTTGGGTATGAGGAGGTTCAGGGTGTTCTAAAAGACGCACTTCCACTGCGGTTAGAAGATACTTTGTCAGCAAATGTGAGTGCATCACTACTTTCAGCATTTTTGATAGGTCAGCGCATGAATAGAGAAACAGATAGAGAGCTAAAAGCTTACTGCCTTGCATTTGATGACGAACTTGGTAATATCTTCTTCAGTACATAGCTTAATAGTAGCTTTGTTAGCAAACACCAACGGCTAATGTGCGTTTATCTGTTTAAGTTTACTTCTATTTGCTCTACCAGGCCCTGTACCAGTTGCTGATGTGAAATCCTTGACCCACTATGGTGAACCTTATGATGGCAATACCCGCTACTTCAGGAGCACGCTTTTCGTAGCTGCAGTTAGATCCTGTTATGGTGAATCTTGCTTGCTTCATGGCATGGATTGGATGCCGCCTAAGGTTATGAGTCAGTTTACCTTGCCATTGGGATGTGTTCTCTAGCTTTTGATTAATTGAAGAATTGATGTTGATGGAACATAATGTAATGTTCATTGGAATACGTTTCTGACAGAGCTGACCATTCTGGTTTTAAGAACTTAGTCTATATGTAGCTGTTGTTATTACTTGTTTTATGATGATTCTGGTCTATAGAACTTGAAAAGAAGTGAAACTTTGAAAGTCCAATTTGATTTGTAAACTGAATATTGATTGTAGGGTGGAATTACGGAAGAACAAATGTTGAAGTTCATGGGGGCAAACACGCACTTATCCCCACTGCAAGCTAAAAAGCTTATTGAGGTCAGTCTATTTCTCTCTCTACACGTGCACGTTTTTGTGTGCATCAGCATGTGCCTCTGTATCCACATGGGTAAGGTGGTCATTTTGTTGCTGACTCTCATTCATTGAAATTCCTTATCCAGGATGATAAGATTGGTTTTGCATATATAAGTCAACGTGAAGCTCGTCCATCTCTGTAAGCAAACCTTACCAATCATATCTGGAGCTCTCCCGCCCCTCCCCCATTTTAACTTTGGTGTATAAAATACCTTTCACCTTCTAGAGTTGCATTAACAAGTTCTTTTACAAGGGGAAGAATTTTATTCTATGACAGTCGTGTAAAATGGTTATATTCAAGCGTGAAAGAGCTCTTACACTTTGATGTTGTCACTGATCTAATGACGAATGGATTTAACTAGTGGGTGGTGTTAATGATGCGGATTTGTCGACTTCAGTATGACATACTTATTACAATTTTTTTTTTATGAATATTTATTCTTCTCCTCAATGGTTCTTCTCCTTTTTTTCTACTACAGCTATGGTTTATTTCTCCTCAAGCCGATTTAACAAAAAACTTAGTATATATATCTTTATAGCGAGCATATGTTTTTGGTACTGCCTGTTCTTATTTGCCATATTTGCATCATATACCGTTTTGCAGATATTCGCTGGTTGGATTGAGGGAACATATAAAGAAACGTCCACCATTGGCAACAACAGAGAAAGTTCAGCAATTTGTGCGGGTAGGCCATCTTAGTATTTTCTTGATGAATAACTTGTGTATATTTTTATGTTCACGTATGTCACTTGCAAACGTATGCCCAGAAAAAGAGAAAAAAAAATTGAAAAATGATGGGTGCTTACTTGTGTGACCTTGCAATTGAAATTTAAAATTATGTAATGTTTAGTGTCCCTTGTCTCAATTTGTAATTAAGAATAGTTTAAAATTTTATAACCAATTGCTATTTTCTATTTCAGGCACACGGTAAGGAAGCAATTGTTGCTGGATTTTATCACGGAGGTTATGAGGAGTCACTTTTGATGCTAATGAGAAGAAGAGGTGTTCATGCTGGTTTAGTGGTGAAGGTAATTAAGACCCTGTTTTACATCCATTTTAACGAGTTTTGGAATAGTGATTTTTTGGAAAATATGTGGTTAAAAAGTATGAAAAAAATTTGGATTTACGTGGAAAATATTTTACTGTGTGAATGTATGGTTGAACATGAGTTTGAGAAAAAAGAAGTTTAAATTTAATGGATGTCAAATGGGGGCTAAATATCTTAAGGCACTAAGAGAATGTTTGCCTAAACATAAAAAGTTTACCTATAAGCAAATAAGTTAGTTTTAAAATGAATAACTATTTCATTGGTCAACGAAAAAAAAGTTACTTATTTTCACAAAAAAGCAACTAATTGTTTACTTAAAAGTAAGTAAAAAGTAAGTTATCCAAACATGTTTGGAAACTAAGTTACTTAAACTTTTACTTTTTTTAAGCATAGCCAAACATACATTTTTAACAGTAACAATGACTGACTAAGAAACTTGGTTCATTATACTCTTTTACAAGATGGTTGATTGAACTAGTATGTATTAGGGTGAGGAAGGGGCTCTTTCAATGACTACAAGATTGCGTTCACCAAATGCATCAAAGGGATTGCCTGTTAATTACTGTTCAGGTTTCCGTTCACCGAAGGTGACGCCTGCTTATGCAATAGACGGTGTGTATTTATTACTGATCGTATTTTCCGCGTGTTATGATTTCTAGAGTTAGGCTGCTCCAGCGATGTTCTCTATATAGAAAGCAATTATTAAATGCTAAAATAATTAGCCGAGTTTGTTCTTGCTTTGCCGCTTCGTCCTAAAATTTGGATAAGTAATGTTGTAGGAGTATCACGCGAGACTTTCAATATTGAAGTGAATGCCAAGGATTATGGCTTTGAACCAACTGACACTCCAAGAACCGATAGATCTGTAAGTCTCTTAATTCTCTTGTTCTTGAGATTCATGTTTTGGTTTTTATACCAGTTGCTTAGTCGTGTTTCATCCTTCAAAAGAGCATGGAAGAAGCAATACCCTTAAAACAAAATAATTCCCATTATTTTGATATTTTACTATGAGCACATGATCATTATTTCTCTTAATGCCATGTGGAACTTTAGTGACATGTTTGGTAGAGAGAATTGGATAGTACTAAACGATATAGCCCCCATTTGAAACCTATTTTTTTTCTTATTCTTCATTTCAACCACACATTCTATCAATAAAATAATATTACACATAAACCCAAAAATTCTCCTTACTTTTTAACCACACAATCTTCCATCAATCACTATTCTAAAAAAAAATTTATACCCAAAATGGATGTCA
>CAIGRN010050774.1:0-13452 GCA_903798345.1 Fraxinus anomala
TTTTTTTTTTTTTTTTGCTTTAGTTCCATTCTTCAGCAATTTTTGTCGACAACAGCATTATCTTATTCGGTGTGGGTTCACTCATATAAGTTGCTTATCCATGGATAGTACAAACAAGATTTTTTATATTGTTATTCAGGATGCAAAATGAAGATAAGTTCAGATGCAAAAGTCTGCAGGGAAGGAAGGATTTTTCTCTGCAAGCTTCTTTTGTAGTGTGGATGAATTTAGTGTGTTGGCATTATCAATAGAACATGTTTTGATATCTATATTTGACAATAGAGTATCTGCTTTAATCGAGCAATTTTCTCTTCTTCTACTATTTTAGTAGATTCAATTGAGCTTGTGTGGAAAAGGGTAGTTTTTGTAAAAGCATTAGTCCCCCTACTTTTATATCATCTATTTCTTGCACTGAGAGTCATTTCACTAAAAAAAGAAAATATCAACATTTACACAATTTCTTTTGCTGAAGGTTATGAGTATTTTAAACATACTTTGATGGCTTTTTTAGATGCAAATGGAGCATTAGTTGACATAACTGCAAAATCGTCAGCACACTTGCATGTGCAAGAGGCATCCATATATAATATTAAGCATGTGGAACAGGCTGGCATTTTTCCTGGTTTGCGCGAGGAATTCGTAGTTATTGGTGAAAATGAGGTGGATGATAGTTTAATCTTGAGCCTACGTGTAATCCAGTACGAACTTGCTTGGGAACGTTGTAGACAACTTCAAGCCGAAGATGTCGTTGTTAAGGGTCTGGTAGGTAATTGACAAGCATTAAAATTTGCAAGTAGTTTGGTGAGTTGATTATGGTAGACTATGACACATTGTTCTCTGCCTCTCATAATATTATATTTGAGAGTGTTTGCAAGTATTAGCCTTCAGGATAGCATACACTGATAATGCCCAGCAGTTGCAATCTGATGTGCCTAAATACTCATTTCTACTTAAAACATTTTTATAGTATAAATACTGCATCTCAAATTTCTTTGGATTTGGATGCAGGTTGCTGGCGCAAATAAAGGTGGAGTGGTGGCAGTGGTGGAGGGACTTCGTGGATTTGTTCCCTTTTCACAAATATCAACAGTTAGTTCTTCATTTGGCTTGCCCATGAATCTTTATATGAAGCTATCTGCTCTCTTGTTCTCTTTCTCCCAATTGAAGTGCATTATAACTTATTTACAGTTGTGAAGTGTGCAATGTTTCAATCGATGCCTCCTGCAAATGTGGCCGTTATAAATCTAAACTTTCACAGAGACTAATTAATTTGTCATAAATTATTCTTTCCCAAAGTTGATGCACAAAAAGTTATCCCCTGGACTATTTGTTCATGTGTTGATCATGATTATACGAATTCCAGGGTGAATGTGTGACACAATAGTGGCAGCATGCTTGTTCTCAGTAGATGTCAAAGTTTCTACATCACTCTCTTAACTTAAGAACGTGTGGATCCTTCAGTGACGGAGTGTCATGTGGTTTTAAACATTGGATCTATTTTGCAAGGAGTGAACAGAATGTAATTCAAAGATAAAAAGTATTGAACATGAAGAGAATTATTTTGATGCAATAGAAATTTAAAATTTATGGGTTTTTTCTCTCATTCTGGTGTCATATTTTCCTTGTCAGGTCACTATAAATTATTTAGGTTTCACTTATTCTTGATACCCCTCATACTATAAATAGCTTATCAAGAGTTCTCTTGAATGTGTATCAGAAATCAACTGCAGAGGAGCTTCTAAATGTAGCGCTGCCCCTTAAATTTGTCGAGGTTGACGAAGAACAATCTAGGCTTGTCCTCAGTAACCGCAAGGCCATGGCTGATAGTCAGGCACAGCTAGGAATTGGGTCAGTTGTAGTTGGTACTGTTCAGAGCTTGAAACCTTATGGCGCCTTCATCGACATTGGTGGAATCAATGGACTTTTGCATGTGAGCCAGATCAGCCACGATCGCGTCTCAGATATTGCTACTGTTCTTCAGCCTGGTGACACTTTGAAGGTGACTCTTTACTGGCTAAACATTTTAACACACCAAAAAAATTTAATCTTTATACACTAAATCTTTCTGTAGGTCATGATACTAAGCCATGATCGTGAAAGGGGCCGAGTGAGCCTTTCTACTAAAAAGTTAGAGCCCACTCCTGGTGACATGATTCGTAATCCCAAGCTTGTCTTTGAGAAGGTAAAAATGCATATTCTTATCAATTATCATTTTATTGTTGTTATACTTTCTGCTCAGATTAATTGAGCTTTGGTTCTAGTTCTATCTAGAGAAATTTAAGTTTAAATTAAACGGGGATCTTAATGTGGCCATCATCTTGTAATTGAATAAGCTTGATGATGTGACGAATTCTTACTTTCTTGCAGTCGTAATAGATTTGTAGCTTTCTGCATATTACTGTAAATTTATGAAATTTGCTGAATGTGTCCTGATAGGCGGAAGAGATGGCTCAGACATTCAGGCAAAGAATTGCTCAAGCAGAAGCCATGGCTCGTGCTGACATGCTCAGATTCCAACCCGAGGTAAATTCAATTTTTTTCCTTTTTCTTTTTGTTGTGCGTGTTTCAAGATTTCCTTGGTCCAGTAGTCTTCAGAATGGAGGAAAGTACGAAAGTCAAAACAGAGAAGTGGTTGCGAGATAGTACATGGAATTTTACGTTTGCTGCTAGAAATTCTTTTCTCTAGCCTTAAAAACACTGCATTTTTAACGAAAAGGTGAGAATACCACATAAGTGGTAGGGATTTTCATTTTTCCTATTTCAGTGGGTATTTTCATTTGATGAACTTTCCAACTGATATCCACACACGAGTTGCTAAAAAAGCAAATGGTCATGCATTATGACTCATGAGATGATGATGTTAAAGGAATAAAGTGAAAAAACAAATAACAGATTTGGACTAGCCCTCCTTAAGGAAGCCAAGTCTATAGAAGTACCACAGCATCCCTATGTTGGAACGCTATTTCTGTTCAGATCACAAAAGACACTACACGGATTTGTCTATTGCTATGAGAATGAATTCAAATTAAACCAGTCTAATTCGAATAGCATACAAGAGTTTGTTGTTTAGTTAATCCATCTTTATGGAACCGATCGTATCCTTCCCTCCTTTTGCAGAGTGGATTGACCCTCAACTCTGATGGGATCTTGGGACCTCTGACTTCAGACTTGCCTGCAGAAGGTTTAGATTTAAGTGATATCCCCCCAGCTGAAGAATGATTCAAGAAGTTGCACCTGCTTTCATTGTTTATCTTACTATGATTGTAATCAAATGCCTTCGAGCAGTCTGTAGGTTATAGCCTCAGTCGTCATAAACATCTTGATCCCACATTATTCATTTTCCTTCATGTCCGCATTTCACATTCATCTTCTGTCAAAATTTGTACCACTTGAATGCTTAATACAATCAAGTGCTTCTGGCAATGAGATTAGAGAAACAATCATGCTACACTAATTGACTCAATGACAGGATTAAAAAACAGGGGGACAAATGGTGCAACATCATTAAACAGTTTGGAAAAAAAAATTACCCACACAGGTTCGACAACTCAGCACCTGACAAAGCACTTGTTTGCAATCCCTGTTTGAGTAGCAGTATTCTTAGAGAAACAATTATGTTATACAAATAGACTCAACGACTGGCTTAAAAGATAGGGGACACGTGGTGCAACATTATTGGACAGTTTGAAAAAAAAAAATTATGCACACAGGTGCTGACAACTCAACATCTATCAAATCACATGTTTGCAATCCCTATTTGAGTAGCATTATTTTTAGAGAAATATTCATTCTACAAAAATAGACTCAATGACAAAATTAAAAAATAGGAAGACACGTAGTGCAGCATCGTTGGATAGAGTAGCATTATTCTTAAAGAAACAATCATGCTATACAAACAGATTCAATGACAGGATTAAGAAAAGGGGGACGCGCGGTAAAGCATCATTAGACAGTTTGAAAAAAAATACCCACACGGATGCTAACAACTCGACATTTATCAAAGCACATGTTCGCAATCCCTGTTTGAGTAGTATTATTCTTAGAGAAACAATCATGCTATACAAACAGATTCAATGACATGATTAAAAAATAGGGGAACACGTGGTGCAACATCATTGGACAATTTGAAAAATAAAAATTAGTACCCCAAGAATGGTTAATCAACGAGAGCTTCTGACAAGTGAGATTATGAAAATTACTACGATTTCTGGTTAGATTTAGCTGCCTCAATACAATATATGTAGTCTTGTTTTTGAGAGTGATCCATACTGTTAGGGGGCTTAGGCTTGGCGATGTAGGCTGTCTACAAAACCAATATCAAATCTCTCTGTTGGGGACATAGGCTTGTGGCACCCCTATCTCTTAAAGGCTGTTGTAGTCAAATTCTCATTATAAATTTTTCAAGTTCCATGAACAATCCTTCGTAGGATTGGAATTTTTCTATGCCACGGGACTAAACATCTTATCATAGTCAATCCCGTATTGCCGTTAGAAAGCACAAGCAACCACACTAATTTCTACTTTCGAAGGAACAATAACTAAGAAGCAAGACAAACAAAAAATATTCTAAATTATAATGGCAAATCTATCTTTACAAGAAAAAAACCTAATATAAATACATTTTCCCTTGTTTACTGTTCCTGTAATTATCTTGACACGATATTTATCCAAAGTGTAAGAAATGAGTGTACAAATTGCATAACCCATATTTATATGATGAGATTGTATATAACTGTAAGGACCAAAGACAGGTACTGTGGACAATAAGACATCATTGGACAGTTAAATTAAGGCAGTGTATAATATTCTACAATGGCAAATCTATCTTTCTAAGAAAATACCTAATATAAATACCTACTGTTCGTGGAATTATCTTGACACGATATTTATCCATAGTATAAAAATTGAGTGTACAAATTGCATAACCCATATTTATATGATCAGATTGTACAGAACTGTAAGGACCACAAACAGGTATTGCGTACAATAAGACATCATTGGGCAGCGGATTTCTGTCAAGTAATCCACATTATTTAATTTCCCTCTCTTCTTCACCAAACTCATGAATATCTTCTTCTTCCATGGTCGCCCTGCCCATCTCATTGGCAGCCTTATTCCCCATACTACTTGCATTACTAAGCACCATTTCATCGGGGTGTTCTGGACAATCTCGAGACATATGACCCGCCTTTTTACATATGTAGCATATTTTTGAAGCATCAACAGGTTCTGCAAATGAAGGGCGAAATCATTTCTATTTTATTACCGTAAAAAGAAGTACTTTGGAAAAGATTGAAAGAAGCAAAAATGCATTAACACCAGGAAAATGAACGTTTTTATAAATGACATCACATCACATCACATCACATCACATCACATTTAGCACAAATTTCTTGGCAACATAAAACAAATGCCATTTCTATACCAAGGCAGTACACTTTATTCACGAGATAGCATGCCTCTTGCAGCATTGTCAGACCAAAAAAAAAAAACTCCAGAGTAAAAAATATGATTTTCAGCAAGTAACCAAGTGATTAGCAAGTGAACAGACGTAACTATTTTTTTCTTTTTCATATTCATAACCAAAATCTTACAGGTAGTTGGTGCTTTTCCTTGTCCTGTAGTGGCTTTTTCTTCCTCGGACTTTTCATTGTTCTTTTTTGATCTCCAAGCAGGCTGCAGATTAATTGTAAGGTCAATATACCATCAACTTATAAGGCACCAGTAATAAGATTACTTGTCCTGTATCTTTGCAAGTTGTTGATGACCATGCTTTCTCTCTCTTTTGGTATAACTAGAACCTCAATTCACAGGGAGACAGGGAGCTTTTTTCTAACATCACTTATATCTATATGCATATTAATTAATGGTTCGTTGAGAGTGCGTAATACAACTTATTTGTCCATATTAAAACAATAAATGCTAAGTGCAACAAAGTATTTTATCTTATTCAAAGCATGCAAATAAAATATTTTGACAAAAATAATCAGTAATAATGAAGGTTGACGATAAGAAATTTGACGAAAAAAATGTTAAGAGACATAAGTATTACAATGAGCTAGGATTAGGGAACTTGAATCAATATTTTAGTTTTTTTGACAACAAATATGCCAAATGTATTTGGCAATACAGTTATCAAATATTAATAACTATGTTATATTTAAAAATGGGGATTTTTCATAAATGTCAATAAATTTAAAAAGTGCAACTCAATTTGTCACTTTTACTAATGGTACTCCAAATGTCACTGTGAAAGGTCCAATTTATCCTTAGTGACATCTTTTCGAAGCATTTAATGTTTATTAATGCTTGACTTAAATGTCATTAATGCTATAATGTGATGAATTATTTTTTTGTACTATACACATTGGATATATGTATATTATATTGGGTAATTAGAATTTTGTTAAAAAAAAAAAAAAAAATGTGAGTATAAACAATTGTTTACATTAACAAACTCTTTCTAATTATTTTCTCCATTCATTTGTCAGGATATGGATGGCAAAAATACTCATTCAACCCGATACCTGTGGGGTCCCGCTCCGAATGGGGTAGGGAATACCCATCTAACCGGGTAAATGCGGTGGGGACGGAGTGAGAGTCATTACCCCGAAGTAGATACGGGACGGGTATGGGAAACATAGTCCCGCCCCGCTACCCGCCCCGTTTAAAGTTAATTTCAAATTTAAGTTTTTTATCGAACAAAAATAATAAATTTATCATCATTTATAAAGAGAATATAAGTTATTTTTAACAAATTAGTAAAAAAGTAATAATATTTACTAACTAAAGAGATAAAAAATAAATTAAAAATTAAAAGATAAAATAAATGGGGCGATAAATGGAGCAAGAAACCCGCCCCGCCCCGTCTCGTTTTAATTGGATATGGAGATGGAGTAAGGTAACAAAAATACCCGACAGAACGGGGGTGGGAATGGCCGACCCGTCCCATACCCGCCCCATTGCCATCTTTATGTCAGGAAGACATTACTATTGAATTCATCATCCATTTTAAGATATTAGCATATTAAAAATTGTTTATATTTTTATTTTATAATTTGCTACTTTTGAAATGTTAAATATAAAATGGTCATATTTATTCAAAAGTTTCGAAATTATTATTCATTAATTTGTTTGATTTTTCAAATATTTTAGAATAAAGATACCAATATCCTCTACCAAATGTTGTGAATGATTTCTTATTTAATCAAGTATTGAGTTATTTATTTGGAAGATGTTGTCGTATTGTAGTTGAGAATTGATTATCACCATTAATGTTTTGAATAATTTCTTCCAGTCAAACCCAATAAATGTTTTGAATGATTGCATCTTTAATGATTTATTGTGCAAATTATTTGGGAAGAAGATTCTGTTATTCAGTAGTACAATATTGATTACCACACTTAATGTGATAAAGAATTGTTCAAATCACCCACATATATGCTTCCCGTCAATTTCGACAGTTCAATTGTCAAATTCGATATTTAGAAACTGTCAGGTTAGACATTTCAACCGTTGAATGTGACATTTCGAAATTATTGGAATAAACATTTCAATTGTCGAATTCGAAACTTGAAAACGTCGGGATAGACATTTCAACTAATGGTTTGACCTTTTGCTATTGTATGGATTTAATATTCGAATGTACCACTTTCATGCTATTAAATGTCGACATATTAATTGTGCAGATTTCTTATCATTGCAATCTCAACTTTTCAGGTATAAGTAATCATTTGAAATTTATCGTGTCGCATGAGAGAATCTTTGTTCATGTGGATGACGAACGGAAGTAGAGAGGAGACAAAAACACTTCCATTGTAGTTCTGACAAGTATCACCCTAATCGAACATGTGTTACGGTTAAAGGACAAACTTGATATTCATGATCCTCATACTCAAATTGAATTGATGTTCAAAGTCCCGAACATGGATATACCTCAGGCCGAAATACACGAAGTTGAAGACTGATAAGTGTGTTTTTCCACACTTATTTAATATCTAAATATTCTTTTTATTGATAAAATGAATGAAATTCTATTCACAATTACGTAATATTTGCTTTTGTAGGCCAAAAATCACCCCAGGAAAGAGAAAATGAGGAAAAAAAAGAACAAAAAGTGTGCAAAATTGTGAATTTGGGGACCAAATTGAGCAAAGCAAAAAGTTGAAGGATCTTGGATACAATTTATGAAGGGCATAATTGATATAAAGTCAAACTTTGAGGATCAAATTGTACAAGATCAAAGTTGATGGACGTGCGTACAATTACCTAGGGACTTGACTGCAAAATTAAAACCAAAAATTTGGTTTTGAGTATAAACTTAGCGTCTAGGCGCCACTGTAGCAATTGGGGGCCTTTTTGTCAATCTCTCGAAACTTCAGGGACTTGAGGCTGCAATATTCATTAAGTTTTGAATTAAAACCTCAAATTGGTCTTTTGATGGGCGTCATCTTCTGCTTCCCGCCGCTTGTTACTTTCATTATTATTTTTTTCCTTCATTTTCGTTTTTTTCCTTTTCCTTTCCTTTTCCTTTTTCTTTGGTTTTACTTGATATTTTGGAGATACAATCTAGAATACAAGGAGATTCAATCAAAGATTTAGAGAAGTATTTGGAAAAATCAAAGCCAAACAAAAAAGGGGGGGGTTTTATCTATACTTTGTATTTTCTCATTTATTNCTTGATATTTTGGAGATACAATCTAGAATACAAGGAGATTCAATCAAAGATTTAGAGAAGTATTTGGAAAAATCAAAGCCAAACAAAAAAGGGGGGGGTTTTATCTATACTTTGTATTTTCTCATTTATTTTGCTATTTTTATAATGAATGTTGTGCATATTCTCCTTTGCTATTAAATGTATAAAATGGGCTAATTGATTGTGTTGGGATTTGTGGTATTAGTTTAACCTAAACTTCAATTAATTTTAATATTTGTTCTTTGATGTTATGTTATTTATTTTCATGTGTTTGTACTATTGTATTTCAAGCATTTTCATTTATGTGGCCAATAGATGATTGTGTTTAATGATTTGTATATCGTTCGAGAGAAGATTGTGCATTTTAAACCAAATGTAGAAACCCTAGGTTTGTTTAATGGATAGAGATATACCATTAGCCCTAGGTGACCCGTTGAACTATTTTTACAAATATTTAATGCGGTTTTTTGGTTTGAATCAACATAGAGATACAGTATGTTAAACCAATCAATTATGGTTAATTTCGCTCGAGAGTATATACCATTAGCCCTAGGTGACTCAATGAGTTATTTTCACAAATATTGAATGCGGTTGTTTAGTTGTAATCGACATAGAAATATAGTAGGTTAAATCAATCAATTAGGGTTAATTTCACTCGAGATGGGTAATTAACTAAAATTGGAAGATCGAGTATAACATAGTAAATGAGTAATTCATTAATTGGTTTGTAGAGAAATTAATTAGGCGACGGTTAAACTAAACCATGAATCTCAAGCACGTTTTCCTTCCAAAAATCTCAAGTGTTTATATTTTCTTATTTCGTAGATTTTAGTTCATTTTCCTTATTTTTCAAAATTAAATTTTATTGTGTTTTGTTTTTATTGTTAAAATTAAATTGATAAAAGTTGTATAATCGAAAGTAAATATTTCTCGTGGGATCGACAATCCGAACTAAAAAAGTTCACTTTATTACTTGAACGTGACCCGTGCACTTGCGGTATATAATTTTAGCGAACAAGTTTTTGGCGCTTTTGCCGGGGATTGATCTATTTTGATTACTACTTTAGTTGATATTAGTTTTAACATTTTATTTTATTTTCTTTCTTTTTGATTGTGCTAGGTCTTTTATCGTGTATCCGTCGTTCGAGAAGTCTTGATCTAGTTGATTTTGATCCGAACATTTAAGGAACATTTCGAAGAAGACTAAGAGAACAACGAGAAACAAGAACACAACTTCAAGTTGAGATGGCTAATCATGGGGGAAATGTCAATCATATCGCCCCACCAGGTGTTATTCCTCAAGCACAAGGAGTTCAAGAACCCGTGGTGAGAGAAGAAGACATGCGTTTTGGAGACTTAATGAATCCTCCTATTGTGGCAAATCAATCAAGTATTGTGTACCCATCATACAATCATCCAAACTTTCAACTTCGGCCAGATGTGATAAACTTGTTTTCCAATGGGAATTCATTCTATGGGAGAATAGAGGAGAATCCACACTCTCATGTGATACGATTTTTGGAAGTTTGTAGCAACTTCAAATATGAAGGTGTAAATGAGGAGGCAATTCGGATGAGATTATTTGTGCATACATTAAAAGATAAAGCAAGGGAATGGCTTGACACTTTACCTCCGGGAAGCATCACTAGTTGGGCGGAGTTTGTTCAAAAATTCACTAAAATGTTCTTTCCACCATCTAGAGTTGCTAAGCTCAAGCATGACGTCACTATTTTTCAACAGTATGAATTGGAGAGCTTTCATGAGGTGTGGGAAAGATTCAAAGACATGCTTCGAAAATGTAAAAACCATGGAATCTCAATAGGGCAACAAGTCAACCATTTTTATGATGGCTTGACTCTCTCATACCGTTCTAATGTTGACTCATCTTCTAATGGATCGATCCAACAAAAGAGCATTCAAGAAGCTTATGACCTATTTGAGATTATGAGCAAGCAAAGTGCAATGTGACCGGATAGAGGTTCGCAAAGAAAAGCAAGTGGAATACACAATGTTGATGCATATGCACTTGTTCTATCTAAGATTGATTTTATATCAAAGAAGGTTGAAGGGCTTTCTACTTCTACTTCTCATTCCGTGAATATGATGCAAGCTTCTCCACCAGTATGTGACATATGTGGAGCAAATCACTAAAGCTCGGATTGTCCCTTGGTAACTCATGGTACGGCTTCTCATGAACAAGTAGCTTACGCTCAAAATTTCAACAGCCAACAAGGGAATCTCTACTCCAATACATATCATCCGGGGTTGAGAAATCATCTAAATCTCTCTTGGTCTAACAATCAAAACCATTTGAAGCCACCTGGTTTCCATCAACCTCCACCACCTCAAGAGAAGAAACCAACATTAGAGGAGTTGATGATACAACATATGAGCAAAACCGACACCATCCTCCAAAATCAAGCGGCTACAATCATGAATCTTGAGACCCAAATAGGTCAAATGGCAAGAGCAATGAGTGATAGGCAACAAGGAGCTTTACCTAGCAATACCGAAGTAAATCCAAGAGAAAAAGTTCAAGCTATTACTACAAGGAGTGGAGTGCAATTGCCCGAGATCACGATGAAACACCCAATGGCTCAAACCGAAAAATCACCCGCAAAAGAAGATGAACTAACTCAAAAGTCCGATGAAATTGGTGAAGTGGCTAAAAAAAGTGAATCGGGGTCATCATCCTCAAAAGCTCCTACTCCGGTCTTTCGAATACATGTAGGTTAGGTAATCCCTCAAAGGCTCAAGAAGAACAAATTCAAAACTAAATTTGACAAATTTTTGGAGCTACTCAAGGAGATTCGCATCAACATCCCATTTATTGATGTTTTGATTGAAATGCCAAATTATGCCAAGTTCATGAAGGACATAGTTTCCAATAAGAAGAAACTTGGAGAACACAAGACGGTAATGCTAATGGAGGAATGTAGTGCCGTCTTGCAAAACAAGTTACCTCCAAAAGTGAAAGATCCAGGGAGTTTTAATATTCCATACACTATTGGTGAATTAAATTTTAGTGAAGCCTTATGTGATCTTGGTGCTAGTATTAACTTGATGTCTTTATCTATTTTCAGGAAATTGGGCTTGGGAGAGGCTAAACCAACTACCATATCTTTACAATTGGCCGGTAGATCCATCAAATATACACGTGGTATCATTGAAGAAATTCTTGTCAAGGTGGATAAATTCATCTTCCCGGTTGACTTTGCGATTCTCGATATGGAGAGGATTATGACATTCCAATTATCTTGAGAAGGCCTTTTCTCGCTACCGGACGAGCTCTTGTTGATGTATATGAAGGAAAATTGACATTGAGAGTCCATGATGAGCAAGTCCCTTTCAATGCGTTCGAGACAATCAAGTATCCTTCCGAGTTCGATTCATGCTTCCGGGTAGATATTATCAATCAAATGGTGGCAAATTCTTTCACACGTGGATTTTCTAAAGATCCTCTTGAATCTTGTATTACACACTCTTTGAGTGTCAAAGAAGAGGATCCCAATGTTGAGCAAATGACAAACTATTTGGAGGCTAATCATTAACATCCTTAGAAGAAGAGGTCATTCTTTGAAGACTTGGGAAAGAGCTCTCTACCACCACTACCTGCTATTCAACAAGCTCCAACTCTTGAGCTAAAAGCTCTTCCATCTCATTTGAGGTATTCCCATTTGGGCGAAGCTTCTACACTCTCGGTTATCATCGCTAACTCCTTGAATAATTTGGAGGAAGAGAAATTGCTTCGAGTACTGAGGGAACACAAGACGGCCATTTGATGGACTATCTAGGATATTCAAGGGATCAGTCCTTCAATTTGTATGCACAAAATTCTCTTGGAAGATGACTTTAAGCCTTCGGTTGAACATCAACTCCGGTTGAATCCAAATATGAAAGAGGTGGTAAGAACCGAAGTGTTGAAGTGGTTAGATGCGGGCATTATATATCCGATCTTTGATAGTGCATGGGTAAGCCCTGTTCAAGTGGTGCCAAAGAAAGGAGGTGTCGCGGTGATCGAAAATGAAAATAATGAACTCATTCCTACAAGATCGGTGACCGGGTAGAGAGTGTGTATTGACTACCGGAAGCTCAATAATGCTACTTGGAAGGACCATTTTTCCCTTCCATTCATTGATCAAATGCTTGAAAGATTGACGGGTCATTCTCATTATTGCTTATTAGATGGGTATTCGGGCTATAATCAAATCCCAATAGCTCCGGAAGATCAAAAGAAAACAACTTTTACATGCCCATATGGTACTTTTGCACATAGGAGGATGCCTTTTGGTCTTTGCAACGCACTCGTCACTTTTCAACGGTGCATGGTGGCTATTTTTTCCGACATGGTGGAGAAATTTATTGAGGTTTTCGAAGATTCTTTTGATGAATGTTTGAAAATTTTGGGTATGGTGTTAAAAAGATGTGAAGAAACCAACTTAGTACTCAATTGGGAGAAATGTCATTTTATGGTCCAAGAACGTATTGTTCTTGGGCATCGAATCTCTCAACAAGGGATTGAGGTCGACAAAGCAAAAATTCAAGTCATTGAAAAATTACCTCCTCGGACCTCAGTAAAAGGTGTTAGAAGCTTCTTAGGGCATACCGGGTTTTATAGACGTTTTATCAAAGATTTCTCAAAAATCACAAAGCCACTTTGCTCCTTGCTTGAAAAGAATACTCCATTTGATTTCTCCCCAGATTGTCTCCGATCTTTCAACACTCTTAAGGGGAAACTCATTACGGCTCCTATTATC
>CAIGRN010050796.1:0-13435 GCA_903798345.1 Fraxinus anomala
CAAATTGTTTAGCCTCGAACTTCGTGTCATCAATTTTATTCATATGCAATAATCACTATGGACACTTGAAATCAATTTGTTAGTAATAAACATAATTTGTTTGTGATAATCAAAACGAGACGTCAACCATAGATCAACAAAAATTAAGGACTCGAGTGGATTTTGAGTTTGGTATAGTACCTTAGGAATTTGGTGTAGGGTAAATCAAAGAATACATCTCAATCGAGTTCAGAAGTTAAGACTATTTCTGTTTTGCCACCACTACCAGCAATGCCTTAGTATTCAACCGTTAGAGACAGATTGATGTGAGATATTAGGCATAAACAAAGGTACGATGAAGTTGATTTTGGTTGCTTATACTTTAAGTGCAGTTGAAGGTATTGTTGACCTATGGTTGATTTAAAATCAAATTTTTTTTGATTATAACAAACAAGTTAATCTTGTTTACTAAAAAATTGAATTTAATTGATTATAGTTTTTCAACGCATACGATGGAAAATTGATCAATGGTCGTCAAAAGATCAAAATCTATCATCACAAATCGGACTTATGAAGAAAGTCAAGATCGAAGTCACATTCAAATTCTTAAGAGCCAAATTTCGAAGCAAAATCAAATACTTGATGTCTTAACTAAAATGTAAATGTACTAACACTTTGATAGATGGCAATGAAAGCTTAAGCTCAAAACCTCTACATGCATTAAAAACAATTTTGTGCATTAAAAGTCATTCGTATACAATGATTTGATCAAATGTAAAAATAATTTTTAAAAATTGTTTGGACTTGTAAAACACTTTTTATCTTGAAAAAGTTAGTTAAAAATACTCTCCAAAAGTCCATGCTTTTCAAAACCTTCAAATCGGAACAAACGAAGACAAAACATGTATAGAGATTTATTCAATATCTTTTGGTGGAGGAATATAAAAGGAAGAATAACTTTATTCACTTCAAAGTTTATAGTTTATCACTACGTGAAAGAAGAACATCAGAAACCATCAAGGCTATACTTAGCTAATCTTAGGGAAAAGTATAGGATCCCTTATGACATCGAACTCCTTTTCCCATCTCCTAACGAGCGAGCTTGTTATCCTAGGCAAGGATGTGTCACTGTTAGTGAGTATCTACTGAAGGCTGGGCTTCGCCTACCGATCAACCCCTTCTTCAGGGCAGTCCTTAAGCTCTACGTACTGGCCCCTACCTAGCATGTACCCAATGCCGGGCCCAACTAGTAGGCTCCTACTTCCTATGGAAGGAAGCCTCATTGGGTGAGGACATGCCTTTGCACGTTTTCCAAATAGTCTACCAACCCAGGAACTTAGGAAAATGGGATTCCAGGAAGTGGTACTAACTGTGTCATCGGGGGTCACACTCTCCCCTTGTCGTGGTCTGCCAACTTTCATCAAAAGATGGAATGAGACATGGTTCTGGGTCAGGGAGAGGTGGCAAGAGTGTGAGGACGACCTTGTTCCCCACGTTAAAGTCCCAACATCATATTTCAATGCTCGTAAGTGCACTTCTTGTTTTCTTTGTTTTTCCAAACTGATGAGGTCTGATACTTATCATTTTGGTGTTTGTTTTGTAGGGTCGGTTGAATGGTTCGAATTTATTGAGTGTGACTGGGAAACTCTTACTGAGATGTACAAGAAATCCCTAGACTTACGTGACTTCAATCGTTTGATTGTATTGAGTCGATATTTCGAAGACTTCTACTTGATGACGAAAAGGGGTAAGACGTTCTTACACTCAGATTTTTTATTTGTATCCTTTTCATAAGATTTTGCTGACCTGATGTTTCTTGCTTTGTAGAGAATTTTAATAAAATAAGGCACCCTTAGATTGAGAGGGTCAACAAGGAGGCTGCCTCTCAAGAGGAGGGACGACCCCCTATGCCGGATATGTGGAAAAAGATTGTGGAAGAGGAGCCTAAGAAAATGTACAGAGTTCCAACCCCCAATGGGGCGGGTGGCTCGAATGATGTCCCTCCTCCTGCTCTAAGGTCCCGATGGGAGATAAACGTTTGGGCAGCTCAATGGCTGCAACCTCTGGGGACAGAAGAGACAATCTGTTGTGGAGCCCCAGAGGCACGGTACTGCCAAGAAGGCTGAAGCTTCAAATGACTCCACCACCTCTGAAGCTTCCAAACCAAAACCTGTGCTGGCCTCGCACACTGATGAGCTCAAATCCGATATTCTAGCCCTTCTTCTTCTAGATTTAGACTATAAAATTAACTTTTCACAAGTACTGGACGGAGAAGTGGCAGTCCTATGTGGAAAAGAATGACGTCGTTGACATTTTTGCCATGATGGTGGCCCAGGCGGGGAGGTCGTTTGGCATGGCCATAGAGGCTGAAGTCCTCTTAAAAACCTTCAAAGTAAAAATTGAGGTTTCGCTAGTAAAGCCTCTCAGGCTGAGGAGGCTGCCAGTAAGGCCCGAGCGGATGTGGAGGCCTTGAAGAGGAAAAATGATGAAGAGTCAGTGAAGCTCACTTCTGCTTTAGCAGAAATTGAAACTTTGAAGAAAGAGGTACATCTATTCCAAAGTGAGGTGGCCTCTTTAACGAAGTAGGTAGAGACATCTGATGGCCACCAAAAGCTGGCAGTTGAGTCCTTGTAGAAGGCTAATAAAGAGAACTCCGTTTTGAGAGGGAAGGTGGAAGAACTGACCTCCCAGTAGCCGGCCTGACCAAGGAAGTAGAGACCGTCTGAAGTGATGCTGAATAGGCTAGCAAGGATGCTAAGAAGCACTTCCTAGTCGACTTCTACTTAATCAAGGCGTACAAAAGTTTCGGGAAGTATTGGAGGAGGTGCGCTTATGTCGAGATGATAGAATGGCTAGAGGTAAACACTCGGGACGTCAATACTTCTGAATTAAGGGCTGAATTTCTTGAGGACGAGGTGGAGGGGTCTGAGTCCCAAACTCCAGCTGAAGGGGCCTAGGTGATTGAAGCTAAGGATGACACAGCTGAAGAGGCCCCTGAAGAAGTGGCCCCTAATGCCATCGTACTCTTTGTGGCTCTTCCACCCCCACCTGCTTAGAGTAGTTCTCCACTTATATTTTTCATATTTTTTCTAGTACAAGTGTAATGGCCTCGGCCTATCTCATGTAAATACTCTTTCCTTAATGACGTTCTTTTATTCAATACTAGTGTTTATACTATTCAATTATTACTTCTGCTTTGTGCTGACGTGTTCATTACAATCTGAACTACTAGTAATTAACCATGACATCAGATCAAATTTAAAGTAATATCAACTTAATAATAACATCAAACGTATAACAAACTTATGAACTTCGAGGTTTTTTAGCAGGGAACATGTAACAAGGTTAGACTTTATGCAATATGAACCTCGGTAACATAATCGAACTTGCAAAAATTTACAAGTGTTTGTAGGTCATGGATTTCAACATAGTTCAGATCTTGAATATACTATACTTCAAAAATGAACTTTAATCAGATATTTAAGCATACAATGATCAGACATGTATGTAAAGCTTTAAACAACATCAGACTTTTGCATATAGTACTTCGATAATAATACAAACATTAGGTCTTATCAAAGTGTTAGGAGGTTGTGTACCTTTATCAAATTCTGAAGTAGGTTGATATGTATAAATAGTTCAAAATTGAGCACAAGTAGTTCGTTTTTCCCATTTCTTCCCTTAATATGGGCTGAGTGCCTCATTGGGTCAGTTCGAAATGCCTACGCATTTCGTCGTATGGACAGATTATCTATGAAGAGACTTCTCATAGGGTCTTACCTTCCTTGGTGGGGGTACTTTTTAACGCGCAAATAATATGTTTAAAAGACATTATTTTCATCAAATCTCATATTGCATACATAAGATGTTTTACATCATTGATAATATTTTGCGCAAGTATTCTACATTCCATGGATAAGGCTGTGCCTTTCCATCCATGTTCTCGATTCTATAAGTTCCGGGTCGAACTTCTTTGTAGACACATAGGGACCCTTCCAATTTGGGCCTAGAGTCCCTGAGCCATGCTCTTTATATGATGGGAATACCTTTCGAAGTACCAATTTGTCCAAGCAAAATGACTTCTTTTTTACTTGTAGTACTTGGTCATTTTTCTTTGATACACAGTTAATTTTGTTTGAGAATTGTCCCTCATCTCTTCGAGGAGGTCAAGCTCACATATCCTCATTTCATCATTAGTTACTTCATTAAAATGCATTCGTCGAGGAGATGGTAGACCCACTTCGACATGGCTCATAGCCTCGGCACCATAGGCCATAGAAAATGGGGTTTTCCCTGTAGCAGTTTTGCTTGTGGTCCTGATAGCCCAAAGTACTTGAGGTAATTCATCGACCCATGCTCATTTAGAGGCATCCAGTTTCCTTTTCAACATGTACTTGATTGCTTTGTTGATAGCCTCAACCTGCCTATTCGCTTGGGGATGATGTGGGGAGGAAAATTGTTTCTTGATGCCCAACTCCTCACACATATCTCCAACCTTCTTGTTGTCAAACTGTCTGCCATTGTCTAACACAAACTATTGCACATCATTTTTTAAGGTGGGCCAGTAGTATCCCTGTCTTATCACTTTCTGTGCTAGGGATATCCTCCAGCGTGGTTCCCACATACCTCTTTGTGTATCTCCCAGAGTACGTAGTCTGTTTGCTCTCCTCCAATGCACTTGAGCAAAGGTAATGAGAACCCGCATTTATATAGTACATCATTTTGCAAGATGAAGTGGGAAGCTCTTCTTCTGAGCTTCCGAGCCTCCTCATTTTCAGGAGGTAGGGTCTGCTCTTTGATGAAAGATATTATTGGTTTCATCCAGGCTGGAGCGTCTTCAATCCACATCATAGTTTTGCCATCTACAATGGAGGGTCCTTCGAGATATTCTATAGGTATGTATGTAAGCAGTTCGAAATCTTTCCTGCTTGCTAATTTAGACAGTACGTCGGTATGGACGTTCTCTATGCATAGGATTTGCACCAGTTCAAAACTTTCAAAGGAGGGGATGAAGTCCATGACTAATTTCGAATATGCTGCCATAGATTTATCCCTGGCTAAAAAATTACCATGTACCTAACTTACCACTAGCTGAGAATCACTGTTGATGATGAGCCTCTTTACTTTTATTTCTTCGGCTAATCTTAAGCCAGCGAGGAGGGCCTCATATTCTACAACGTTGTTAGTGGCTTTGAAATCAAATCTCATATCACATGTAAGCTTATATCCCTCTAGATTGACTAAAACAACCCCAGCTCGCTAAGTTCCACAGCCCATTTCAGCAACCTTCTGGAAGCATCAGGCTTTTGCAGCACCTACTTAAAGGGAAAGTTTGTCAACACACATATATACTATGGGCTTGGAAGTATGGCCTCAATTTTCTTGAGGTTGTCACCAGAGATAAGGCCAATTTTTCCATATCTAGATAACGGAGTCTCTGCTGCTAGAAGTACTTTGCCGACGTAGTACACAGGCAATTGATGGCCATTTTCTTTCCTTATTAGCACCGAGCTGATGGCCTCGAAAGTCATTGCTATGTACAATTGTAGTGGCTCATAGTCCCAAGGTTTGGAGAGGAGGGAAACCTGTCCCAAGTGCTTCTTCAGCTCTTATAAGGCTGCCTCATACTTCTCAGTCCACTTAAACTTTTTTCCTCCTTTAACGGCTTTAAAGAAAGGTAGGCACCTATTTGTTGCTTTTGAGGTGAAGCGATTCAAGGCTGCTAGTTGTCCAGTGAGGCTTTGTACTTCCTTCGGCTTTTAGGATGACCTTATTTCAATCAAATCTTTGACTTTTTTAGGGTTTGCTTCAATGTCCCTTTGATTAGCGATGTAGCCCAAGAACTTCCCTGAAGATACTTCGAAGGCACACTTAGAGGGTTGAGCTTCATCCGATATTTTCTCAGGATTTGAAAGGTTGCATCAAGGTTTTTGATATGATCCCATGCTTTTAGGCTCATCACCAGCATGTCGTCTACATAGACCTCTATGGTTTTTCCAATAAAGTCGACGAACATTTTATTGACAAGTCTTTGGTAGGTAGCTTCGACGCTTTTCAACCCAAAAGACATGACATTGTAGCAATAGAGATCATTATCTATGATTAAGGAGGTATGCTCCCATCTGTTGGGAACATGATGATTTGGTTGTATCCAGAATACTTATCCATGAAGCTAAGAAGTTCATGCCCAGCAGTTGAATCCACGAGCTGGTCTATTTTGGGAAGTAGAAAGCTGTCTTTGGACAAGCTTGGTTTAGATTAGAAAAATCTACGCAAACCCTCCATTTCCCGTTGTGCTTTTTGACTAATATCGGGTTCGAGACCCACTTTGGGTATGTTGATTCTCAGATAAATCCATTGTCAATTAACTTCTTGACTTCATCTTTTAGAGTCTCGTATCTTTTAGGGTTGGGAGCTTTTCTCTTTTGCCTATGTGCTACGACCTTTGGGTCAATGTTCAAATGATAGCAGCTAATCTTAGGGTCAATGCCTATCATGTTGCCATGTTTCCAGGCGAATTATCAAGATTTTTTAGTAAGAAACTTTTCAGCTCTTCATTTGCTCCTACTGGCAGGTTTCTTCCAACTTGTAGATGTTTTGAAGGATCCTGTGGGTCTGCTGGGAAGCTCTCCAGCTCTTCCATGGGTGGTGTTTGAGGCTCGCAATCAATGATGCGAGGATCCAGTTCCTCCAAGTTAACTACTTCTTCAGTAGCCCTCCATTCTTCAAGGGTGGTTCATCTTTCACAGGCAGCCTCTTCTTCAGAGGTTTGTATGACTCCAAGGATATTTTCCTCTATAGGGGTTTGTACGACTCCCTCTCCTTGTTCAGGGATTCTCCCTTGTTTAGGGGCATCATGCATGTCTAGGTCAGTGGTAATGACGTTGACAGTCCTTGGTTCAGCTTTTCTTAGGAAGTTTGAGTGACATTCCCTGGCACTTCGCTGATCACCTCGGACAGTGGCTATGCCATTTTCAGTTGGAAATTTCATACAGAGGTGATATATGGAAGTAACAGTCCATAATTCCTTCAAGGCTGGTCTCCCAAGCACTCCATGATAAACAGATCGATTATCTACCACTAGAAACTCCATGAAATGTTGTGCAGTCAGGGGTGCAATCCCCATTTCTATTGTTGGAGTGATTTTTCCCCTTGGAATGATGTTGTCCCCTGTGAAGCCATACATAGGAGAATTCATCGGGATTAGCTCGTGGTCAACTTTCATTTTAGCAAAGGTAGTCCCAAAGATAATGTTGACCGAACTTCCATTATCCACTAACATTCTTTTCAGGCCATTGTGAGCCACGATAGCCCTTACTACTAGGGTGTCACAGTGTGGATAATGTACACATACTGTATCTTCTAGAGTGAACGTGATTGGTGGGATTGCTTTTTCGATAGTGGATTGGTTAACTATGAAACTTGTCATATGATGATTAGTTGCTTCTCTAGCATAATTTCGTTGTGCATTTTTAGATTCCTCCCCATATGTGGACATCCAATGATTGTATCGATTTCCCTGATGGGTTCCTGGTCATCATTTGTCGGGGGGCTACGTCTTTATCTTTGACCCTCTCTGGGTCTTTCCGTGTTGTTGTCTCTTCCTCTTGGGGGGTTATTTTTGTTGGGACGCCTTGGCTCGACGTACCCAGATTGCTGGGTCTGCCTGGGAGAGTATCTCTTCAAAAGTGTCTTCCTTTTGATTAATTCATGTTTGGGAATGTCTTACGACATCCCAACAGTTTTTCATGTCGTGGCCATGGGATTGATGGTACGTACAATAACCGGATACTTCATTCCTATTTATAGGTTCAGCACCTCATCCCCTACTTTTTCCTTTCTACGGGTGTTTTCGGTAATGCTGATGTTGATACATTTAAGCACTAGGGTTCATTTCGTCATTTGCCAGAGTAGGTATTGCGTTGAGTGTTGCTATAGCTAGTTTTTGCCTATGATTTAAGGGTACCTGATGGTCCATTAAATGTGAAGTATGGCCTTTTTTCCTTTGCATTTGAGGTGGGGAAAGTCCATAGCTAGCCTTGTTCCTATGATCCCCCAATTCTTCATTGAGGATTTTTCGCCTTCTCATTTCCAATAGGGCGTCGTAGGTGGTAAGTCCTTGTTTTACACGTCTCTCCAAAAGAGAGAGTTCATGTCTAACCCTTATCAGTAAAGCGGGATAAGAAGCTTTTCATCATCTCACCCTGCTGTTGTCGTATGTCTTGCAATCGTTGAATGGGTTTTTCACCCTCTTTGCTAGTAGTAAAGCATTTTAGTAACATCTTCTTGAGGTTCGGCCAGTTTTAGATGCTACCCTCTAGCAACCTTGTATATCATATTTCTGCCCCTCCACTTAGAGTCAAATGAAAGGCTCTGTATTTCATAGCTGGGGTGGCCCCTTTCAAATTCATATGAGTTTTGAAGCTGTTGATGTGCTTCGCGGGGTCACATCTCCTATCATACTTAAGAATCTTAGGGAGTGTGAAATGGTTTACAATCAGGCCATTTCTAATGGCTTCTGAAAATCATGAATGATCATCATCGTCATCTAGGTCACAAGACCTCTAGGGTTCATCAGAGTCCTCATCCTCCCCTTGGTAGGTCTGGAGAGGTGGTTGGGAAGGCCCCACTTCGTTCTTATCCCGGTCCCTCATCTCGAGCCTATTTCTAGGAGAGGGATCTGAGGTTCTTCCTGGTAGATAGGTTGTTGTTCTTCATTCTGAAGAGGCTCATGTTGCCTATTTCTAGGCATAGAAGGAGGATGAGCCTGCCTATTTATAGACAACCCCGGGCTTATCCTGTCAAAAATGTTAGCTAACCTTTGTGGTCAATTTTCTGGCTCATAGTTCGGAGGGAAGTTATATGGAACTTCATGGGGTCGTTTCGAGGCATAATTGGTTGATGTGTCGACCCCAACCTCCATTTCTTGAAGAACTTCTGGGTCGCGTGGTGGTATCTAGCCATCTAGCTTTAGACTTCATCTTCTTCGTGATATTACTTCTGAGGGTCACCAAATGTATTTTTATAGGTTGCATGTGGAGGAATGAGGGATCTTCTTCGGCTCTGCATGCTCATCAATATTTTGTGCATGGCCATGTTCTGTTGGCTTTTACTTCTCTCATATTGGCAGTCATTATGGCCATTTCCCTGGTAAGCCTGGTAGCCACCTTGCCTCCGCCACTGGACCCACCTCGCCTGTGTTGTAAGGTTTGTTGGCGAAATGCTGGGGCAACTCGCGAGGATTCCCTTTCTTTAGGGTATTCCCTTGTTCTACGATGTGCACTTTCTTCTCCACTTGAGCTCATTTTTAACAGACACTTTTCTCAACGGGTTTTTCTTTCTTCACGGGTCAAAATAAGTATTGGGTTCTCGATGGTTCTTTATTCAAGAACTCCTCTTTTTCAAGGGGTTGGAACGTTCTTGCCAAAATTCTTTTAACTGGCCTTTTCCCACGGGTATCTTCGTTGCTAAATATAAGCTTTCCCATAGACGGTGCCAATCTGTTGACCCCTGAAAATGAGCCAACAATGAAACATGATTCCAAGGAGTTCGTGGGAAATTATAATGCATGTCGGCTTCATGGGGAACTCATGTGCTCTCTAAGCAACAATATACAACTTTCAGAGTATATCCCTTCTTCCAATGGGGAATGGATATCATGGGTCTTTTCCTTGTTGCCAAAGGGCAAGTAAAGTTTTTGTTAGTTTCCTTTAATTACTCTACGAAGTGAGTAAAAGCGGAATCATTAGCCCCAACCACAATAGTTAAGGTATATAGTTTTATATGGAAAAGTATAATATGAATATTTTGTATATATACCAAAGGTGATTATTACTCACAACGACAAGCAGTCCGATAACCAAAACTCCAAACCTTTTTGTGAAAGCTATCACATAGAGTACATGCTCATTTTATTCACCTATCTACACTACAAGAAACACGAGTTTGGCCGACCTAGTTGGTAAAATCAATTCTGACTGGAAAATGTTGGTCGACACCTGATCGCCAAAAGCAAGCTAGCAAAGTCTTTCACGAACCAAAATACACGTTAGTTGGAAAACATGGAGGATTTTACTTTTGTTGGTAAGAATCTAAACAAAGTCGAGAATAAAACTCATCAGAAAGTCATGAGTGGTAAACAAAGTCGGGAATAATACACTTCCGAAAGTCGTGAGTGGTGGTAGTAAAAATAAGTTGACTATAGTAATTGGTTGGGAAAAATATATATTTGCAGACCAAGAAAATTTAAGCTTGGTGGTGATTATCATTAGCTGACCGTATTAGATTGGTCGAGGAAAATAAAAGAGTATCAACCATCAAAATATATAAAAAAAATGTAATTACAATAGAAGAAATATAAACTAATAATCAGCATATCACTCGTGATAATCACGGTTGAGTAGTGGACACTCTGGAGCTGTCTATTCTATCTATGCAAGTTATGTGCAACTTGGCACGGCTCAACATTCTCCCGTTGAGTTGTGTCTGCGCAAGATTTAGCACATGGAACCTTTTGGGGCCCTTCCCTGAACCTCTATAGTTGCAAGAACTAGTAACCAAAGACATGAGTCATAATCTCATTAGCAATGAGATGTACTCTGACTTTGACTTTGACTCTGACTCTAACTCTCCTCTTCCTCAATATGTGTTTGTTGTGTGATCTATATGTGATGTAGAATAGATTGAGAAATATTCAATAGAAGAGAATAAGCAATTATTGGTAGAAAAGAAGAAAGTAAAAGAGCAAAAGAATAAACAAGTAGATGAAGAAGCCAGAAGAAGGAGAAGACCAGGAGAGCGAAAGAATCAAGGAAAAAGGGAGAAATGTTGGCACAACCATTCTCAATTTCATTTTCCTCAATTTCATTAACTGTCTCAATTACAATGCAAAATCCATATAAATAATAAAACATAACCATACTAGTGAAGGGTCTTAGCCCAAACCATAATTCAAGCCCAATTACTAAGGAAAGCATAAAATAGAAGTCCAATAACTAGAAAAAAAGATACATTTATAGATGTCCTCATCAACTCTCCCAAGGTGGGAGAAAAACTCGACGCTGTCGTGTGGATAAATTAAAAGGCTCCAGTAAATCTAATACCAAAAGGCTCCAAGTCATTCCAAGGGGGATGATCTTTCTTTTTAATCAAATACCAATACTGAAATGCAATTAGTAAGTACTCGTGCAACTCATCTCCAAAATTTTCACATGAATGTGCATAATGATGAGCACAATATGCAAGTCGATCTATCCAACAAACGAAAATGTACTGAATCTCTCCATTAATATTAAACACAACATTTTCATCTAAAATAGCATCGATTTTATCTTTGTACGATGTGACATGCATTATTGGAATAGAAATGATAATATATTTAGGTTGGGGGTCCACATATGGAAGTAGAAAAGGATCATCAAAGAAATTAATATGGCATTTGTAAGTAACTAAGTCTTCAATATTTAAAGTAGAGTTGTAGCTAAAATATGATGAATGATCAATAATGTATGCATTTGGACCAGCATACTTTTAAAATTTTAAAAGGACCAACACTACATGCTTGCAATATAACATAATCCACAATATTAAATTCAATATGTCGTTTATGCAAATCAGCTCAAAGATTATATGATGCATTGTTTGCTTCAAGTTGTTTATTGATCTCAACATGTAAGTCATGAAGACGACGTGCAATTGCCTCAACTAACATCGACACAATAGCATATGGGGACATGAGAATAAAGTCTGAAGGCCTCCTAGGCTTAGAACTATGAATAACTCCAAAGAAACTCAGACTTAAATATTGATTCATAGAATTGTTTTATGCAATTTGAACTGTTCGGAGGATCAAATCCCAATTCCTAAGATTTCCTTGGACTAGACACGTCAATGAATTGCCAAGACTTTGGTTAGCAACTTTAGTTTGACCATCAGCCTGAAGTTGGATAGCAGTGGAGAATTTCAATTTAGTGCTAACCATAGGTGACGGAGTTCTCCAAAATTGCCTAGTGAAATCATTAGACTTTTTAGGTTGGGTAAGGGTATGACATACAACATGTAATCGAGAGGTGTTAGGAATAATTGGTATAATATCTAGATTCTCAGGAAGTGTTGAATACCACCTAAGTCGGTGTCCTCACTATCATCTTAAGTTATCAAAATCTTTAAGTTTAGGTCATAGACTAGACCTTCTAATGACTCATTTATTATATTCTTTCATTCTTCAATGATTAAGGCTCGGCTAGGACATTTAGAAGAGATGTAACCAAAGTTCTTATAGTTGAAAAACTGCAAGTGAAAAGATGTCCTTAGTATTTAAGAAATTTTAACCTTATTTTCCAACACATGAGGAACATTAGAAGGGGAAAGTCTTATAATAGACTTAAGATGAGGTGGTACTCATGAGATGGATGCACGGTTGTCACCAAGCTTTTCATATAGAGTACCAATAATGAACTCAAAATCTTGAGCAAGTAAGCATGATCAAGAGTAGTGACACCCCGAAGGAAAAACTTACATCTAAGATCATCTCTTAGACCTTGTCTAAACCTACTCAAAGTCAAGGCGTTACAAAGACATGACATTTCATTTCATTCAAAATTCCTCAAATTGAGCGATATACTCAGTCACCAATCGATTCTCTTGTTTAAGAGGAGTCCATTGAGTAAAAACTTTAGAATCTAAGTAACCATTAAAATTAGAGCATCTATTTTAATGTTTCTAAAGAAATGCTCCTTAGGATGAGGAAGAGAAAAAGTACCGTGACGATCATAGCCGCATCTTGCTCACGAACCTGATTCTTATCCCTACGATCATGTCAAAAATATTTTTGATTGCCTTGTCAATGACGATATTGTCTATTATAGGACACTTCAGAATTACCAATATCAGTCGAATGAGGGACTTTCTTAAAATTGTTCAAACTAGCAGCTAGGCCCCTACTCTCTTCAAGAGTAGCAGTCATCTGGATTTGGATAGCTACTATTTGACAAGTGAATCCATCAAATTGTGAGGGGTCCATGATTAAAGTACTGAAACTAGAAGTGACAAGACAACCATTACGCATCTATATACTTCACTTTCTTGCCATCACTAGCATCTTTCAATTCCAGCATGTCATCAAATTCACCCTCACTATCACTTACCATTTCTCCATTGGCACGGAAGATCATCACTCTTTTATTTAACCATTAAAAAGAAATGTGTCCCGATTCCAAGAACTTAAAGCACTTGATATCCCAATTCCGAGGGGGTTGAGAATCCGTTTTGGGTGTAACTTTGCTAGCAACTTCCTCTCTTTCCTTTGATAGCTTAGTTTTATCTATTGACACAGCCCCATCACCTTTATTATTATCCCACTTCGATTACCACGAAGAGTTAGAACCCGATGAATATCTAGGCCTTTCTCTTCAATTGTCTTTTCACCTTTATAGCTACATGAAGCATGTCATCCAAC
>CAIGRN010050820.1:0-17075 GCA_903798345.1 Fraxinus anomala
CTTATTCATGATTTCGTTCAAAGTATTCAGTTGTTTGGCCATATTGTCATAATGTACATTTTCATTTTAAGTAAATTTTTCCATGTTATGAACATTTTGTAAGTTTACCTGTTCAACAACATCCTGTGTGATTTCACCAAACAATGCGCGCATGATTCGAGGACTCCACTCCGTCATTGGCTCATAACGACTTTGACTTTGCCCTTTTGATTGCGGAGTACTTTGCTACTCCTCGTATCGTTTGACCGCAGACTGGACTACTCGTTGGCTTACTGGCTCCTTGTCAGAGTTTTTTTGAGGCATATTGTTTCACCGTTCGTATCTTCAAACACTAAATGTCCCACCGAGCGTGTCAAATTATTTTACGCGGAAATCGCTAACAATTGAAAGAAAGTTCAAACGATCGTGTAAAGAACGAACATCTCGAGATAAAGTCCCAACGAGTGGTGCTTTATTTATGAAGAGTACGATTTACAAGAAACAAAACGCCTCCAAGAGGCACAAGCACACAAGTAAATTGAGAGCTTTAACGAGAAAAATAAAGGAATGAAATTACATAATTCTCTGTTCGAGAGTTCATTGATAGGGATTTTTTCTATTCTTTATTTCCTTTTTTATACATCATTCGACAGTAGAAGAGTACGATTTACAAGAAACGAAAAAACCTCCAAGGGGCACAAGCTCACAAGTAAATTGAAAGCATTAACGAGAAAAATAAAGGAATGAAATTACATAAATCTATGTTCGAGAGTTGATTGATCGGGTCATTCTTTTTATGTCTTCTTTATCTTTTATACTCCTTTTGACAGTTTTCCTTGTAAAACTGTTTGAAAATTGCTTATCGACCTATAGCTACCCACTTTCTTCATGATAGATGACTTGTCAAGGAACTACCACTTTAACCGCTGCCATTACTCCCATTATTTAACTGCTTGCAATCAGGATTATTTGATCGTGGGATGAACCGTCTTAATAAACCGTCCGTCGCTTTAAATAATAATAAGACATTATCATCGCCCAAATCTTGAGCGTCTCACAGGTTTGAGCGACATGGATTCTTTGTCACTTGGGCGTCTTGCTGGCTTGAGCGACAACGGGCCTCCACTATTTAGGCGTATCTCAAGCTTGGGCGATGATGGGCTTCCGTTGCATAACTCCGTCTTGGGCTTCCACATGATTTTGTTTGGATCCATCCTTTGAATTCTTTAGTTGGGCTTCACTCTATGGACAATTTAATTGGGTCTTATTATTTTTGTATGTCAACATGAAGCATGTCGGTCAAGCGCCGATCGTAATGTCCGTCGCGAAATAGGGCGTCTATTCATTGCCGTGAGTGTTTCGGAGCTCGTAATCTACAGTAAAGTGGTTGCCACTTGAAAATCTACTTCTCGACGAAGCAACGTTCAACACGGGATTGTTCACTGGCTAATGGGCTCTGCTGGATGGAGGTTTCACTGTTGGCTCCAATGTTATGTGAGGGAAGATGAGCGAGATTTTTTGTTAAAGGAAAGTGTCGATCCTCATGTTTGGGTTAAGGGTAAAGGTGGGAATCTCGTTTTCTTTTGTCACTGTTTGCACAGTGAGGAGATAGGGTGTTGTCAGGTTGATACTATTACAACGGAAAATTTTTTGCTAAAACTACAGACAAAATGTGGCCCAAACAATTTTGACTCTCATTTTTTTGAAGCTCCTTTTTTTTTTTTTTTACAAATTTATTTTCAATCGCACGTTTATGGGATTCACAAATTTTTTTCAACTTTTTAACTACACGTTTTATCAACTTTTCTATATAAAATAAATAATAATAATAATAATAATAATAATAATAATAATATTTGATTTTTATCCAAATCAAGTGAGGGTAAAGCACAATATTCTTAAAAACTTATTTGGTAAGGTATTCTACAATATTGAACAATAATAAGGTAGAAAACAAAGTTCTTACATTGTGTCCAACATGCCGTAAGTTCAGTTAGTTTATTAGTATTTTCTAAATTAAAAATGAAAATGAGTTTTGTCTGCGTAAATTGTGGTTCTTGCCGCTTTATTCCTTGAGAGGGAACTAGGTAGCCCACAATTTTGATTGTGCGAGTTGTAGTTGGACATTGTATTTCATGTTTTCTTTTGCCTTTTATTTGTTGAGACATGCACCTTTTGGCCTTTAAAAAAAATTAAAAAGATTGTAACACATTAGAAAAAGAGATTGTATGTGAACTTTCCAGCTGTTGCAATTTGGCAGGATAATTAGATAGTGATGCAATGATGAATAATTCTTTTAAGCCTGCAAAAACAACATAATAAAGGAAAAGACTGGTAAAATCAGGCCATGTCTTACATTTTCTCATCCAATATTTAAAGGAAAATGTTATATGGCTTTCACTTTTTTTTAACTCGAAATAAAATGGTTGAAGGGAGGAAACGGAATTTTTTTTTTTCAGTATACTCTCAATAACATAGTAATGAAGATAGAATGATGCTTATAGTTCAAAGGATTAGAGCACATGGTTACAACTATAGTGTCGAGCTCAAATCCCACCTTGTCTAGAGCCAGTCAAAAGGGGAAATACACAGCTCATACGACACAACAAAATTGATCATTTTCAAATTAAGAATAGAAATACCCTTTTTCGTTTTCAAGAAGATAGTGCTTCGTTTTAGAGAAAACATGTTAATGTTCTATAAAGTAATAGCGGTTCGAATTTTTGGAAGTAAGAAAGAGGAAGGAAAGATCTCGTGAAAATGTTCCAAACACTGGAAGCAAAATTGGAGGAGAAGAAATGATTGTGAAACATATTAATGTTGAATGAAAATACAACATGATTATTCTTAACTCTTATAATGCTATACAGTTGTAATATTAATCAACTAAAAGGTGATCATTATGTAAATGTGACTATGACTATCCAGTCAAAATAAATATCATTACATAATCTTAAGTAGCAGTTTCGAGCAATATGGTCCTATTTGGGATAAAATAATTGATCTTAGGTTTTGTTATGTATTATCAAGAACCAAAGGAAAAATTATGTGACAGTATGTTAATATATGATGATTCGTATTTCCGGTGACTTGATAGATTATAATGTACTAAGAGTTCTATGTTTATGAAATATGTACGTATTTGTATTATCCAATAAGGGCGGAGTTAGAATTTTGGATTGAAAAGCTTATTATTGTTGATCGTTGACGATATAGCTGTAGCTGGCAAAGATCTGATGACATTTGAAGAAAATAATAAAACTATGCATCTTAAAACTTTGCTAAAAAAATATAAAAGTAATCAATTTTGGGATATTCGTAGATAAAAATATAAAGAAAATCGTAAAGAAAACAAAAGAAAGGAATTGACAACATTTTATATAAACAAATCAAAATTTGTTATACGAAACCCCAATAATTGAAAATTTGAGAAAATAAATGAAAACCATTGTTCTCCATGTACATAAAGTTAAAAATAAAGTAAAAACAACATACAAAAAAAAAAAAAAAAAAATCAATCATGAAATATGTAAGTGGAGAAAAATATATTTATACTTGAGTTAACTAAAATAAATTTAAAAAAATAAAAACTCTCAACCATTACTAGGATTGTCTTCTACTGTAACATTTTGTAAAACTCACTCAATAAATAATCATTGCATTCAACTGATTATTGCCAATTTTGGCGCATTAAAAAAGGAAAGAATTTTTCACTTTTCTTTAAGATTTTGGAATTGAAAATAAATGATATTTTTAGGTTCGAAAGATTATGTTAAGTAGTGTTTTGCCAACTTTACTGGTTGAAAAGTTGGCTTGTGCATCTCATGTAACGAAAATGTAATACTAAAGTTAATAGAATTTTGTAAAAACGATGAAATTGAAGTGGAACTCAAAGTTGAGAAGTACCATTTTAAAGGTAGGGATGGATTTTCTAAAAATATGAACATTTAGGGACTAATTCACAAATTTTTCAAAGGAAAAGACAAAAACTATATTGTGATTGGGAGGATTTGAATCGATGAAACCAGGTTATAACCATATCCCAACTCATTAGCTACATTTTTTTTTTTTCCCTTATATTTTCATATAAAAAAAATCAAAAAACTAAAACAAAAATGGGACTTGGCTGGTCCCCTCTGTATTTTCTTCAATATATTAAATTTTTAGACGGAATTGTTTAACGATTTAATCAAATGCATACCTTTCTAGAAAAACCACAGAAGAGTGCCAATAACATCTAATCAACCTAAGTAGAGAATATATATATATATATATATATGCAACTAAGCTTTTGTTTGACTCACGCTAAAATTTTCGTTCTCATTTTTCTATTCATTTTCAACCACACATTCTTCAATAAAACATCTTATTGAGATTTAATAATTAAAATTTTATCTTGTTTATATCAAATTTTTGTTCAATAAAATATCAAAGTGAAATTATTTCATAGAAGTTATGTAATTTTTCTTTTATTTTTTAGGAAGAAAATCAACTTTGATTCTTGAATAATCGACGTCGATTATGTTTATACTATAACACTAGATTCCCTTTTCCTGTTGAAATAATAACGAGACAATCCGTCGACTTCCTTAGCGGAGCAAGGTAGTCGCTGCTACTTCAATGATAATGAAATATTTGCAGGAAGAGGATGGGGTTATCTTCCCCGTTGTACTTTTGGTGTGAGAATTAGTGATTGAGTTCGTAGCGACAGTCGAGCGATTGTTTTCGCTTGATTGATCATCGTAGTTCACTATTTATATTACATAGTATCACCCATTAAAAATATACGTATTATAATTATAATTTTATGTTCAGTCAAAATTCCTTGAGATCTTGTTCGTTCACAGCATAAAACGTTTTTTCCTTCGAACATGCGTAACTCAACAAATGTCTCTTAAAAGTCCTACAAACCCAAGTTCTAGCACTAATATGATATGTCTTTTGAGCCACTCACGGCACCATTGTGTTGTGAAAGAGACATGTTAAGTACACTCCACTTTCGTCTTTTTCACTTCTATCATGTCCTTTCTTGAATAGGAATCGCAAATTATTTCGTCGCAATCCCGGCGCATTAGTCAAGGATTGAACACTTCTATCGTGTCCTTTCTTGAATAGGAATCGCAAAATATTTTGTCGCAATCCCGGCCCATTAGTCAAGGATTGAAGTGGAGACGATCTTCCATGTAATGGAATGAGGCATGTAAAATGAACTCTAGGGATGGCAAAATGCTCTGCTATCTTGTCTCGACACAAGTGGGGCAAGGATCTCAGTTAGTCGGAAAATATGATCTCCACTCCAACTCTTATTATAATTTGTAATTTTACTTTTATTTTATGTTTGAGTTTAATTTTTTTATCCCTTCCCGTCACGTTGCCATCCCTATTCCCAGAGTTAATTGCAAGAAGTTCAAAAGCATAAAGATGCATTTTAACGTTTCATAGATCATTTTTCCAATTCATATCATTCTTGAAATTTCTATTCAATTGCTATTATTGAGTACACGAATTATTAAAACATCCCAATATCAATAACAATAACAATAAACAAGAAACTTCATAAATTATGAGTCAAGTACACGAATACTTTTTTCGATCTCAATATCAGTAACATTTTGCCAAAACAACACAACCATTCCTTTGACAACAATGGAAGAATTGAATCCATTGAGTTGATGAAAAACTAAGCACAGACAGACAGATATGAGGCATTCTCAAATTTACATTATGACAAGTAAGCATTCAGAAAGAAAAAACATGTGATAACATATAGCAACTTGACATCCTATTTGAATATGGCTTACTAGGTAAAAGTGGTATATTGGCCAGAATATGGGTGCATACTAAAAATGCAACCATAAAAAACCCAAAAAAAAAAATAAATAAATAACAGATGTAGCAAAATAATCGACTTGAACCTCTCTAATCCGTTGGTTTTCCTTTTCAAACAGTGCATTTCAATCCTCTCAAAATATTTAGTACGCAAAGCAGCAGTGTTGCTATATTGCTCTGGCCCTTTGTTTCTCATTCCTTTTGTGGAACTTTGGAGCTGTGCATAAAGATCAACCAGATTTAGAAGCTAGCGAGGAAAAGACGGAAGAAGAGTGAAGATATGTAACATAATATGCATATATACCAAGTCCGTTAGCCTCTGAAATTTTCATGATTCTGAGCCTTTTCACAGTGCTGAGAAACATCCTGTACGCAGGAATAAAAATCGACATGTTAGTAATGGATGATGTGAAATATAAGCATGAAATTTGAAGTTTTGCATTATACTTTTCCTTCATTTCCATAAAATCAATTGGCTGGCTACAATGTTAGTACTTTCAAATATAAAATGATCAAGCAGTGAATTCTACCTAGCTAGCAGCAGCTTGTAGTGTCGACTAAATCTTATATTGGTCCCCATGTTAAGAAGATTACTCAAGAATTCTTATGTGAATAGCATCATTTCAAAGTCGTGATTGTAGTGTGGATTAAGTGCGTGTGCACAGCTTGTTATTCACTGTAAATGTATTAGAAAAAAGACTTAAACTTCTTAGAGCATCAATTTCTGCAGTTATTCTTGGTAGTTGAATTAATCAAGTTGTTTTGAGGTTGATATTGCTTTTCTAGCTCATTATGAAAGATCGTCTATATATCGAGAGGAATGTAATATATTTTGACATACCCCCATGGAACATCTCCGACTAGCATCCAGTCTCCTTCTTTATCCTCATATGTGAGCACAAACTCGGCAGATCCATCCAAAAGCTTAAAAGGTTGTATCGATTGTTCCTTTCCACCACCTGATCCAAACAAATACATTGGATATCAGCTAAACATGCCACAATTGCAAGATTATATAACTCATATACTTAGATGCATATAAGATAATCAAATCAAATATTCAAAAATCAATTCCCTCATTCGGGGTAATTTGTATTGTTGATTACACATAAAGTAAACGTACAAATCGTCGTCCTGGATGGATGCTTGAAGAACATCTCTTCCAAAGTTTGCGCCAAAGTTTCATAGCTAGTGTGAGCCTTCAAGTCCACCTTTCTTCCAATTGGTAATCCATCCATATTCACCTTCACAAACCCGAGATGATCTCTTTCTTTAATGTTCGTATCATTCTTGTCATTTCCATGATTCATTTTCTTCTTCGAGTTCTCCTTCTTTTCGTCCCTGCCAACTCCCTCACCATCTTCAGCATTTGAAGTCTTTGCTTGGTTAACTAAGGTGTTCATCCTGTATGCCCTTATAGGAGGCCATCCCACAACCTGACTGCTTTCCAAAGCAAAAAATGATTCAATTTTAAAACAAAGAACACATTATACAAACAACATAGCATAGTTCTGCAAATTAAAATCCATAACCCCCACCCCCAACCCAAAAACTTGAAAGAGTGGGAAAGAAAAGCTTAAAACGAAGACTATAAATCATAATTAAGTGCAGGAAAAAAGTTATAATCCGATCGATTGTACTATCGAGTCGTGTTCAACACTAGGCATCAAAAAACATGCCCTAAAGGGTCTTACAAAATCTTTCAAATTGGTCAAGATGATGGACTTGAAAAACAAGAAAAACAGTTCCAAACATAATGACAGATCATAATTGGATCGAGACAACTTACAGCAATTTATTGTATACCCCACTTAGGAAGAAAAAGAAAGTGGTTTTCACAGTGATGCAAAAGAAAACACTTGCATAGAAGAGAAAAGTTTTACAGAAAATATATTGCAAGTTAACTATTTTACATTATCACAATATAGCAGAGTACATCTACTTAAAAATCAAATACTAACAAGGTTGACAATGGAATCACGAATCAATATGGTTTTAAAGCTCAAACGAGCAGTTTGATTAGTCGAATTCCAAGATTTATATTATCAAACAAGTCACCATCCTGTAAAAATCAAATCTAACCTGACACCAGTAGAAGGAGAGCCACCTTCAGCAGAGCCTACAGAGTCAGCAGCAGTTCTCTTTGTTCCAGCAGCAGCTCTTCCACTCCCGGCTGAAAATCCATTAGGAAAGTCTTTAGCAGTCAATATTCTTCCATATTCACCCCATGCAGACCCCTTACCCTTCGCCTCCACACCACTACCGCCGCCACTGCACAGGCTCAGCCCTAATCCCAGTTCAAGCTCTGCCTCTTTAGAAATGCCCATGTAGTCTTTTTCAGAATTTGGTAAATTTAAACCAGTCTGATCACAAGACAAGGCTGTGCTACAAGCTCCAACAACTCCGCTACCTCCACCGCCCCCAAACCCACCTAGTAAGCCTAAAGTTGGTTCCATAACATCAAGAAAAATTACAAGAAATGGGAAGTTTAAGGATCTTTTTTGTAGGAAAGACGAGAATGTAATGAAGTTTTTTGGGAGCAAAAAGAGACGGAGGAAGAGAGAAAAAGACGAGAGAGTGTGTGATAATGGGGTGGCAAGATGGTGGAAATAGTGATTGTGTTGGGACCCATATGTCTCCTATTGCGCATAGCACTCCCTGAAAACACTTTATTTTTTGTCAAACTTTTGATTATTAATTCTGTGCTCAATTTCTTCCATGGGAAACTATTGTTGTATAGTAGAGAAAATCCACAGTAATCGAAATCTATGTATTATCAGATTGAGTGAATTTAAGAACAGCCAAGTTAATTGTAGGAGAAAAAGTAAAATTCTAACTACATGGTTCATAAGTAAAATAATAAAAATTTCCCAATTTTCTAAAGTATTAATTACTAAAATTTATACAAAAATTGATGAAAATAATATATCTTCATTATGATCGAAATCGAGATTATTGACCAAAAAAAGAGTAATTTTTTCCACTTTAATGTTTCACTTTCTCCACCCCTTAAATCTTAATATGGATTTTTACGGTGAAATTGTCTACAAATGAGGAAGAAAGTCTGCTCTAAGACTATTTTTCTGTCTCCCATGTTCTTTGTCCTTTCATCCTTATAGCCATTTCTATTGAAGACTAGAAATCAACTCAAAAGTAGGATAAAACTTAAAAAATTATTGTACCGCATAGATATTAATGTAGTAACAAATTAACGTATTATCGAAATTCTATTAATTTCGAGTGAATATTACAACACAATTATTTTCCAATTTCTATTGATTTTTAAGAATACCAAAAATTAGGCATAAAAAGTACTTTGCTTCGCACGGGAAGTGAATTTGGACTCATTGATTTTAAATATCAAATACTGAAAATTTCAAAGATTGAAAAATTTCAAAGGCTATAATATTTATTTTAAAGTCAATTAATTGCCATGACGACTTATAATCCTTATTTGAAGAAATAACTAGAATATAGATAATTACAAAATCTAGATAATTATTGAAACTAAAAAATAATAACGAAAATAAAAAAAAATTCAAATTCAATTTTTTTAATAAAAAAAAAACTAACTTAAAAGGTAAATAAAAACTCAAGCTTCATCATCTTTCGAATTTATTTAGTAAATAAATACTAACTAAAATATATTTAAAAACTCAATCTTATTTAGGCTTAAAAACTCGTCAAGTCACCAAGCCGATCGATCTATAGAGTTCGTAAGCAAAAAGCTTGTTGGCCAAATAAATAATGATAAAACTATAGTTCATGGTTGAACTTAATTAGTCAGCATATTTACCAACTTGAGACAAATTAATAGTTCAATGAACCTTTTTTTTTTTTTAATAAAAGATAATAAAACTAAAACAATAGCTTAAATTTCGAGACATGTTATGATCGCCCATGCGGTGCCTACGGTACCCTGCCTCGAATGTGGGAACCTTGAGGTAAGCCTTCCACCCACGTGGTTAAAAAGTTCGTCATAAAAGCTTCAATAGAACTTGGGGGTAGGATATCACGATAATATCTAAATATAATGTCATCTTTAACGAACATTTAGTATTTGATTTTCCAAAATAGTAGACTATTCAATTCATCAATAACCCAAAGAGTATCTCCAAATGAAAAAAGAACAAAGAAAATCCTCTTTTTTTTTCTTTTTTTTTTTTTTTTCAAATCCAATTATTAAATTTCTCATGCTTCCCACAAAAACAACCCCTAGGCAATAAAAAGGCAAATAAACATAGAAGAATTTGTCCTTTCAAAACATTATAGTATTGGAATATCCGACAACAATTATTCTTGATACTTAGTTTTATTTATTATTTTATTTAATGCACTCATGGGAGAGACAGCAATGAATCGTTTTTGAGTCCTACAAATATATGGAGATCTTTTTTAATAGATTATTTAATGCAACTCTTTACATATAAATTTTTATTTGCTGGACAGACAGACGCTCAAGTGCCACACTCCTTACTTTTCGAGTATAAAGCACTTTGGTATTGCAACTAACCTAAAAGGAATGTTTTGACAACAAATATATATATACACAATATACATAAATCTACTCGACTACAAGAGTCCAATCGGTTTTACTACTTGCATGCTTTGTAGGTTGAGCTGGTCTTTGTTAAGTTCATTGTGTTGGTGTCGTGTTGGTTGTTGTTTTAGGACTGTTGTGCTCGATGATTCTTCGTGACTTAACCTTCAACATTTTCTCGGCCTTTTCAAGTCAATATGATCATCTTATGTTATATCCGATATAAAATGTCATTCTTCACACATCTCATGCATTCTCAAATGGGTCTCTCGTAAGAAATCATTGTGAGACATTTGACCTATAGTGATGATTTCATTTGCGATATTGATCTCAAGAGTCCCTTATTTTGCTACTCAATCATTTAGGGTGAACATATATAGTTGAAATATATTTATAAATAAATAAATGTATCTCATTTTTCACAATGTTGATTTTTAAATAAAGTCATAACATATACGTCTTAAATTCAAGTATTAATTCATTTATAAAAATTTCACTTGTCGAACGTCTAACAAAAAATAAATTCAGTTTATAACAGAGACGTACTATTAGAGATATAAATATAACAAATGAAAGTTATCGTTACTCATAAATAAGGTTGACAAAATCTTAATCTAGATTAGTTGTCTCAACTTTGGCATAAAAGCCATGGTTAAAGACTGTAGTTTTGAGTCTTTTTACAATGCAAAGGCATATATATAATGTAAATATATATTTTTGCTGCTCCATGCTTTTATTTTTCTATGTTGTGTCTACTATTCAGAAGACATTAAGCACAAAACCTTGTATTGAAAAGTAGAAACCTTGAACATATGCCAACCATTGTCTTGTGTGGCTGTCCAAATAGAGAAAAAAATAATAAAGTACAACAAAAGAATGGAATAGGATAGTATAGTATAGTATTTAAGTTAGCACCTTAAAAAGCATATTGTCAACTATCAAGCAACTATTAGGGGACCATATTATTTCAATAATAACTCAAATATAAAGACGACATATTTAATTCGTTGAATTGGACAAAGTTTGAATAAATTTTATTAGACAATTGACGAAAACTTTCAAAAATTATTTGGCTCTAGCATATTTTAGACATACTTGATATTGAAGTTTTATTTTAACATGTCGATATTATTAAAAGAAACAATCCAGATTCTATATGTTGATCCAGATTCTATATGTTGATTATTTATTTCATGTTTAAACAACGAGAATTTTTCTTAATATATGTCCTGCAAGATAGTGACCCCGATTGATAATACTAATCTTAAAGTCCGATTGCTTGTTCTAGTTTAAACGATTCAATTTATTCGTTAAAATTAATGGGCTCATATAACATTTTAAAACTTGTGGTCCCATCTAGAAATGTCAATATTTTTAAAATGAGTAGTCGAAACCCTTATAAATTGATTATTTATTCATCTTTATTTGATGTGAATTTTAGATATAATTTATTTTTAATAAATATATATGTCTGATATGTACAATTATACCGAATTGAACTTTATTGGGAGAGAGATGGGACAAAAATTACTAAATGTTACGTCTAGTACTCTAGTTTATCGTATCTGACATACATTTCAAGAAGATTAAAACTTCAAAATAAATAATTTAATGGAGAAAAGAACTTTCATTTGCTACTTTTTTTTTTTAGATTAAAGTTAAAACACTGTTTTTTATATAATAATTGAGCTTAATAAAATTCAAAAGCAAAGTAAAATTTTCGGTTATTTTAATTTTTTTATTATGTAAAATTAGAACAAAATGTTTGTTGACCCTAAAAACGTAACGCATACATGGACAACAGATATCGAGCTCACTCACGCCCACTCAAACAAATTCCGACGCTTTTATTACCGGAGTACCGGTAAAAAAAGGATAACGCATGAACACGAAAAATATTTTACAGCGCGAGACAAAAGTATTCGAACACTAATGATAATGACTAGGATAATTGCACTAACAAACAATCATCAACCAAGCGTAAATAACCAAAAAATCAAACTGATAAATATAGAACAAACAAGAAAGTTTTTAGATAGTATTTTTCTTGAGTGTTTTCTTATATATTAGAATCAGTATGCCAATGATTTGGGCCTGATCCAAAAGCCCCCTACAATTTACAAAGATCACATATTTATAGTGTTCTAGCCGACATGATGTCTGTTGGATCAGAATCACAAAGTCTCATCTCATTGACTAAAATCTCACATCATTAAGTCCACATACAATAAATACATTGACAACGGGTTAGCTATCCTCGACATTATGCTGACACGCCTGATATTCTTTATTACAAATATTACATCAATCATTCCTAAAAATTGTATACAAATCTTATATGAGACAGCTTCAATTTCAGGAATTTCGGAAGAACTAAGGGCTTTGACCGGAGGAAGTTTCGTATTTGTGGTATTCTGTATGAAGAGTTTCTATTTCTTCTTTGATTTCTTACGTAGCACTTCGGCTAAACAGCTTCAACCATTTAGGCAGTGTTTCGACACATAAGTTTCAGCCTTAAATTTATTCTTTGTATTTAACCGATTGGTTTTTTGTTGACTTTTCTTTCTACGTGGACTAAGACGTGGCACTTTAATTATAATCTCGTTGACGAGACGTAACAATGTTCATTACAAATTTTAGCATGTCAATATTATTCAGTTTCAACAATTCATTATGACATATATAATTACTGTGATAAATCATGATGACATTTATAAATGTGAAAAATGATTAGTTTTTTGAGAATATGGGATTTATAATTTGTATGAAAAATAAATGATTTATTAACTAAGTTTAACTATTATAAATTTAAAATTGTTTCTATTGTCAGCATAGGGAGTTAACTATTAAGTAAAACAATAATACGAAACTTTAAAATTTAGAATTTTCTGAAATGTGATAAATAAATACTTTTATTCAGGAAAAAAAAGGTACAAAAGTGAACTGAAATTAATTTATAGAATATTTGAGCTAGCTAATGAAAACAGAATTTCCGGGTGGCAGGCTCGGAAAACAAAAGCAGAAGCCGACAATGTGGGGCGGAGAGTCCCGTGATTATGCGACGTGGGCCGACAGCTTTCGCGTCTTGATCGGGAGCTTCGTGGGGCCGGCTTCAGTCCGAGACAGATTAGCAGGTTTGTTCTTTTACCTTGTTTGGTCCACGTTATTTTTCATTAAATTTTAATTAATTTTTTTCTCTTTTTTTATTAATACATATTTTTTAATAAAATAATATTACACATAAATCTTAAAAATTTTTCTAACTATTCATTCTTCAAAAAATTACTATTTCTCTTATTATAATTTGAAATAATGGAAGCCAAACGCAGGCACTTAGTAGTAGGGGCTCCATGAAGCTCAGCCAAAGTTTTTTTTTTTTTTTTTTTCCAATTTTAATACTTTCTTTTTGGCTGTCAAGAGTTTTTAAAAATGTTAATAATTTTACTAATGTAGTACTTGCTTGGAGGTGTTTAAATTATAATTAATTTTGGTCAAAAATTATTTTAATTCATACAATTTATAGAATTCATAGTTATTATCAATTTTTTATCTATACATTTTGTGATACCGACGTCTTAAATAACACTCCCATACGAGCACTAGTCACTTAGTTAAAATTTTGAGTTTTTCTAATGAAATGTCAAACTTAGATGATCTTTATATTTAAATAAAATTATATTAACGTTTTTTTCATTAGACGTACCATTGTGGTGTTTAGAAGTGTGGGACAATTTTATTTTTATTTTTTCTTTTAATGCACTGAGTCAATATATATATATAAGAAAAAACTCAATAATAAATTTTTTTTTTCCGTCTATCTGAGAACATGAAGAGATCCCATAGCTTATATGAAAATTGAGATTTTCTAACTTATTTGGGTTATAAAGTGTGGAATCTAGTGTGCATTTCGATTCATACAATTTGTTCGTCTCAGCTATGAGTGTTTGTGTGTCGGTCATATACGCAAGCCTAGGTATGCCATTTAAAAGTTGGCCCAAATGAGAAGGCTATTAGGCTCACAATTCTTTATTTTAATTATCAGAAAATTTCTTAATTACGACCCATTTTAAAATTAAGAAATAAGGTTTATAACTAAAAAAAACATATATTATTAAATTTTATTTATAAAATAATGAATTAAAAATATATTTTATTAATTAAATATATAAGAACACAATTCTCTAGAATTTGTCACAAATTAACGATTAATTGATTACAAATTATTTCTCGGTCACAAATAAAAATTTTTATAGGTCACAAATAATTTCTCGATCATAAATCTAAAAAATTATAGGTCACAATTTAATCATCGATCATAAAAAAAAAGAAGCACAATTCATTTATCAGTCACGAATCATAAATTTTATAAGTCGCAACTTATTTTACGGTCACAAATCAAATTAATTGATCATCATTATTTCTCTATCACAATTTAACAAATTTTAAGTCACATATTTATTTATTAATTACAAATTAACCAGATAATTGGTCACAAATACTCTTCTTTCCCACAACAAACCCACACCACTCCACCAACCACCCCAACACTTTGACAAAGCAGATAAGAAGAAAAGACCCAAAAAACCACCCCCAAAAATCATCTCAAAACCATTGCAACAACCCTTCACACCGACAATTAACACAAACCACCAACTTGCACCACCACCACCACCAGCACACCGCACCAACAGTACACCATTATCGCCAACAAACACCACCAACTACAGCGGGCGGGCCCAGTTGACTAGGTTGTCCTCACAAACAAACCACACCAACGACTTGGCTATAACTGCGATGGCTTGAGTTGTCACAAACAAACACCACCAATGCTCGTAAAAATCTTAGCAAAAAGTAAAGATCGCGTTGTCCCAAAGCAACGGCTCGCCAAAATCTAGGGTAGCGTCGTCAGCGTTGACTCAGAGGCGTTGTGAATATCGTTGACAATGCCTCCTGTGTGGTGTGTGAGTGGAGGGAGGGAGGGAGAGAGAGAGAGATTAAAATACTTTTACAATTTGAAATTGGATGGGGTGAGTGTTTTGGTGGGTGGTGGGTTTGTAGATTTAGCCCATATTTGTCATCCATTTTATCAAATATTATTTGATACAGTAAACAATCTCCACCACATATTCACTCAATAAAATATTCTATACACAAATCAATAAAATTACTTTACTTTTCAATCATATATTCTCTAAAAAAACTATTCAAAACTCTATTTCTTCTCCCAAAATGTGAGACAAATAAGCACTTATTGAATCTTATAATATTATTATCATTATTTAAAAATGTGATATAAACTGACTTTTGTATGAAAAAAATTTAAACTGTTTGGGTGCAATTTTCACTTTAATTATAGGTAATTGTATTCACGCTATAATTCTTACTAGTTGCATATTTTATTGCATTCAAGGTCATCGTGATTTGCTCATTGTAGCATTTGTATCCTTAACCTTACTTTACTCAAATTTTTATCTTTAGCCTTTAATTAATCAATTCATCTTGTCTCTATTAACTGTTTTTATCGAAAAAGTTCGTTGGGAGAGTTAAAGAGACTTACTTCCTCACCTATATAAAAATAATAAATACAAAAATACAATATTTCAAAGCATACAAGCACAATATTTTGACACAATTTATCAACAGTTTTATTATCAACAATGAGATACATAAATTAATGAAAGTTAGAATATAAAATTTCGATAGGAAAAAATTAGGAACGTGAGTGCTACAATAAATAAATTTTGAGAACCTTGAATGCAATAAAAATATGGTGCAACTCAAAGTACATTTTTTCAGTTTGAATGTTTTCAGTGAAAATTCTGAAAACACTCAAAATATAGAAAAAATTATAAAAATTTATAGAATTATAAAAATTATAAAAAAAATAACAATAGTTCAACCTTTTAATGATTATTTATATAAAAATCTTTAAAAAAAATTCAATGAACAGATAAAAACGTTCTCATTCCATGTCATTAATTTTTATTTTTACTTTTTATATTTTGAACTCAATTTATTATTTATTTTTATTTTACTTTTATAGCGAGAAAAAAATATTATCAGATTTACAAACTTTAAAATGTATGCCCTTGTTTGGTTCCCAATATTTTTAAAATATATTTTTCTTTTTCTTATTTTTCAATAAAATAATATTACACGTAAATTCAAAACATTTTTTTTAAAAAAATACACATTCTTCATTAAGATGATATTCCAAAATGCATTTTCATAAAAAAAATAATAATAATAAAAAAGGGCTCAAACATGCTCTATCATAGTACTTGATAATATATTAATATAAAATAATTTTATTTTTATTGTACAATCAAAATTCATGAAATGAAATAGTATTAAATAATTTGTAAAAATTTCTAACCAAAAATATTTTCTAATTTTCTATTTTGAAAAATAATTTTTCAAAATGACAATCGAACACGTTTTTAGTAATCTTAAAACAGACTCTCAAAACAAAAAACTGAAAATGAATTCTAAACTAAAAACTAAAAATTGAAAAACAAACTAAACGAGCCCTTAGGGGCTGTTCTCTTTGGTCGTTTTAGGTCGTTTTCTGTTTTCGATTTTTCAAAACAGACACGTTCTCTTTCCTATTTTCGAAAACGCGTTTTTGAAAACGAAAAAAAATTTGTACACAAAACGATAAAATCATCGTTTTGGACGTTTTCAAGCCAATCCCACGAAAAACTTGAAAACAAAGAAAACAAAGAAA
>CAIGRN010050842.1:0-15802 GCA_903798345.1 Fraxinus anomala
TTAATATAAATGAGTTTTGACAACGTTTTTTTAGAAAAATGTTGCGATAGATACCTTTAACAATGTATATTGAGTGTTGCGGAAGGTTTTACCTTTAGCAACATTTATCAAACGTTGCAACGGTTGGTGAACGTTGCGAAAAGTCTCACCTTTCGCAATGTTTGTCAAACGTTGCGAAATGTGACTTTTAGCAACGTTTGTCAAATGTTGCGAAAGTCTCACCATTCGCAACGTTTCAAACGTTGCGAAAGGTGAGACTTTCGCGTGAAACGTGAGACTTTCGCAACATTTGACAAACGTTGCAAATAATATTTTGGCTCATTTAAATGAATCCATCATATTCCAAATTAAATTATATATGGGAAACGTTGCGAAAGTTTTCATCCATTAATCTGGCAGAAATTAGCAAGGAAAACCAGCCACTCGTAAAGGAACAAACTGTCGAAAATTCCACCTCCAGCCAACACACCGATCGCGGACCACCATCATACAGTTGCCCACTCCCAAAAGACTCTATCCATGGTGTCAATTCGTCCCAAACAGCTCCACAGCAGATTGAATTTGGAATTGAAGGCTGCGCAGTCCCGAATGTCGCGACATAGGCTGCGTTTTTCGTCGATTCCGACGTCGTCCGGACGAACCGCGGTCTCAGACCACCGGAGCTCGGTTCACCTTCACCTGGCGCATCTAGCCTAGCCATGGTTCTCCCCCCAATTTGTCCTTCATCAACCTGATTTTGTGCCAGAAACTCACGCAGTCGCGAACTGAGTTTTTCTTGAATCTATGATGGGGTGGAGATATAAAGCCGGTCTTGAAGGGAAAGATGCTTATCCTATGCCAACATTCTTCGCTCTAGGAATAAATTTGTGGATGCACTTGCTATCCATGAGAGTGTGTTGGAGAAGAATAGTAAAAATGTTGACGCGTACATTGGCAAAGGGATTTGTCAACGGATGCAGAACTTGAAGAGGCTCACATATGAGAGTTTTTCAGAAGCTATCCGATTGGAACCACGAAACCCATGTACCCTCATGCACTGTCGTATTTTGTATACAGATGAGGGTCAACTGGTGGAGGTTGCTGAGGTAAGGATGTGGTGTTGATGTTACTTCTCCAATTTAAAATAGCATGGTGCACATCTGATGTAATTGCTTTTTCAAGATGGTTTCTAATCATACTATGACTTGTTTAGTTAATGTTTTTAACTTAAAGTTGTTTACTGCTGGAATAAATTTTTTTGAAGTATTTAAAACACTTGCCATAATTTTTTACTAAGTTGTGCGGTGATTTGATATATGTCTTAGAGCTTGTGTAACAAGAAAGGTAAGTAATGTTCTCTTTATGAATTTGTAATTTCTGGGTTGGAAGCGTAAATTGATACTTGCAACAAAGTGCAATGGATGTTTGGCCTTAACCCAATGCAAGAAATCTCTACTCCTATACAAATACGCAATCCCTCAATGCTTACTTTGACTGATTGATTGTTATGTAATTGGAGATACGGATTGGAGAGGTTGGCATAGTTTTTGACATATGTCTTGTTTTGATTAAGATTCTTGTATACAAGATAACGAGCTTGTTTCCAGGGAGGATTGTGGCTGATTTAGACCAACAACCATGTTGATCAAATGGTTTTGATGTGAAAATGGTTATGTTTGATTTTTTTTAATTGAAGCCCACGTGCTATAATTGCCGGAGTGGGCGCATGATTTTTTTTTACTGAAAAATGTTTAAAGTTATAAATGATGTATTATTATTTTTTCAGAAATGTGCCTAGTTCATGCTACCTGGTTTTCTGGTTGCTCACCTAGAAATTAATGGAGTTTAGCTTTAAGAAAAAAGGATAGCAATTAATAAAACTCATTTAACTGTTGAGGTTTCTGGATAGAGTGACTGTACAAATCTTATTAGGTGGTGTAACTTACTTGGAACATGGTTTATATTTTAATGTCTATTTCCAATTTTAGATAATCTTTGTTCTTTACAGTCATTTGATCGATGAAGTTGGAATCTTGATTTTGATACCAAAAAGAGATGGAGATATGAATGATTTCAAGGATACAAATCCCTATAGTTTTGTGCCTTAAACGTGACATCAAGTAACTTTCTGGGCCATCGACCTTTTTGGATATATTTTTTTACTTATAATTTCCACCAAAGAGTTACCCCTATTTTAATTTTTCCATGTTTGTTTCTTTTACCTTTAACAGGAAAATTCAGGCACCTTCTCGTTGTTGAAAATGGTGAAGTTATAGCTATGCTAGATATCACAAAATGCCTTTTTGATGCTTTATCAAGTATGGAGAAGGCCACAGAGCAGGGAAGCACCATCGCAGCAGCAGTTGAAGGAGTGGAACGCCAATTTGGAAGCAGTTTCTCTAGTTAGTTCATACTTAAATGGTTATTGGCTTTGAACTATCGATTGTGTTCAAGGAATATTAGCTGTAGTGGTGCTAAAATGAAATTTATTACCTATGTTCTGAAGAATAATTTTGATTTTATGTACATCAGTTTCTTACATTTATTTAAGTGGTGTTGTATCACATTCTAATGTTCAACTGTACGGATTAAAAAATTTGTAATGAAATTATCAATTTTAATGCAATTCCAAAATTTGTTCATAAGGTGCATTTTCAATATTGCCAATCTATTTGCATAAATTATTGTTATAGAAAAATAAAAAAACCCTACGGCAACGTTTGCCAAATGTTGCCGTATCTCTCTACTCTACGACAACACCTCAATTTGCAACATACGTCCAAACGTTGTTGTGGACCCACGTCAACATTTTTTGAACGTTGTCGTAAGCTGTTTTTGTTGTAGTGAGTTAAGATGACAGAAATATCTACACCAAATCTAAACAGAGGTTTGACGACAATTTGAATCAATTCCACATGAAGATATTTAAATTTCTTTCTATGGGTTTGAATAGTTTCTTTTGAAAATAAATTTATTGAGCTTGCTCAAGAGTTTTAATAACATGATTTTGATAGAAACCAAACTTAATATTCTATAGATAGAACTTTTATTTACCTTTGAAATAGTCCAATTATATAATTTTTATTCAATTTGGGTATTTTGAAGTTCATGAGAATTGAAATCATCAAATGTAGATTAATGCTCTTGATCTAATTCTTCTTCATTTTGAAAAGTATTTGAAAGATTATCAGTTCTATTTCTAGAACTATCAGAACTCCTAAATCAATTCGAAATTAAAGACATAATTTAAATAAAATGAAATTATAATGACATACCACAGTAGACTCAATGCTACATGATAGACTGAATCCAACCCAATCTACAATGGGATCACCCTACACTCTCTCAGCTTCACAGGCTGACCAACGCTCCGGAAGACTACTAGGTAACCAGTTTCTCCCTTGACAATGTTCCTAAAACATTACGACGCTACAACCTCACCTTAGACACTTATTGCTCTGATACCAAAACAAGGCCAAGGGACTAGGACAGTTCAAGAAGAAGGAATTGATAATGAACATATACTTATATACATTTGAATTGAAGAATTATTTTATACAACAATTGATGGAAATTGTTTGTATATTTCTCGTCCAAATAATTTAATATAGGGTTCGCATAAACTGTCACAGCATTTTGTTTTATATGTGTTGAATGTAAGCTTGTTTGATAAAATAAATTGTAAAAATATTCTATATTATTAAAGAAAAATTCAAAATCTTGTTCAATTCGTGTGTAGTACACTTCGCAACACTAGACAATGTAAACTAACACACAGCCACGTGGGTAAATTTTATCCATTATTTTTATTTTTATTTTTATGAGAGAGCTATGACTAATGTTATTTATCATCATTATTTCAATATTAGATGTCACTGAATGAAACGTGTCACACATTATTATCCTTAATTGAATTGCAATCAGCATCATGTCATTTCGATGAATGATTATTTGATTAGAAGTGGAAATGAAAATTGATTCTTTGTGATGCATAAAAACACTGAAGTATACCAAAATGGAATCTACATGATTCTAACTAAAAAACAAAATTAAGGAGTGATTAAGTGCCTGCCAGTTGTTTCAACTGGATAATATAAAATAGGAAAACCATACATTACTTCATTTATGCTAGATGATTTTTTTTTTCCTAAATAAGATCAAGTTATAGAGAGATAAAAAATGGTCACTTTTCATTTTCTTTTTTGTATTTTTGATTTAATATTGGAATTGTACCCTTAGTTTATTGACCTAAAAAGATAGTCGCATTGACAAAAATAGAAAGTTAGTTCTAGAACTACTCTAAATTTGAACTGTTTATTACGGTATGATCGAGTACACATGATCGATCGACTTGACTGTTTGGTTTAGATGAAAGAACCTTTAAAAAAAATGTGGATTGCGGGTCATTTTTGTATGTTTATGTATATTAATCAAAGAATTTTTGAAAACATTTGAAAACCATGTTAAGCATATCCTATAAAATAAGATCTTGTATAGTTTATTAGGTATCCTATGTAAAATATACACTTTTTTAAAAGTTGAATATTATCAAATTGCAAGTACAAAGCATAATAATATCGATACAGTATTGTTTATAATAACTTTCAGCTTGCACTCAAACCATATATAATAATTAATATGTCCATATTTAAGCTCCGATTTATAAGTCATTAAAAAATATAAATAAATTTAATTATATTATAGTTTTATTTGTTTTCATTAATGATGAAACTTTTGTTATTGAGAAACTCCGTGTTGGTTAACTCTATTAATTATTGTGCAATATTTTCAGTTATACTCGAAGTTTTAGCTCGAGATATAATTTTAAGGAAAACGTCGTGTGGGAGGAATTTTTCTAAAGTGGCTCTTTAGTTTGTTAAATTAGTCTTGCTGGTTTCAAGAGACGATCTATAGATTTAACGGGATAATTAGGGCTTAAGACATACATGATATATTCGACGAAACATGACAACAAAGAAACTTGTGTATATGTTAATTTTACTTAATTCTATTTGATATTGTACAATCTAACCTATCAAATATACATTAATTATTTGAATTGAATTTCTAAACAAATGACAGTGACATTGTTTGACGTATGCATCAGCAATATCACAAGTTTGTATACCTAAAAAAAAAAAGAATTATTTTTTTGAAATTTTCAATTGAAATGTAGGAGTAACATGTGAATCTATTGATTAAGACTTCAATAATAATCAAATTATGCGTATTATGCATTTCTAATTGTCTGTAAGTTCTAACCTAATCCTTTATAGACATGACCAACATCACAAGTTTTTGCATTTAGAATTTGGTTCTATTTTATTATTACTATGGTTTAAAACCTAAATGATTTGTAGCCAACTTATAATGTTGACAAAAATTATCCCAATTTTTCAAGTTAATAACAAACTAGTCTCCGACCGATGACTTTCATAAATGTCACTTCGTAACGTCTTACTTTCTGAGGAATAAAATGTATCACATCTTTGGGCCTATTTGACATGGCTTTTAAAAAGTCAAAAAGATCATTCGAGATCCAAAAGCAGCTTTTGGATCCGTTTGACTAATTTTATGAAAATGTTTCTTCTAATTAAAAAAGTTTTTAGAGGAAGTTGATTTAATATAATTTCCTCTAAAAATATTTCTGGAATAGGAAGCTTTTTGAAAATTAGTTTCCAAATAAAAATTAAGTTGGCTTCCTTTAAAACCTCTTCTATAAAAAGTAAAAATAAAAGTCGTGTCAAAATGAACCATTTCTTACCAAGAGCAATGGTACATTTCATCCAAGCATAGGGTCCCTAAGGCATGCTTTCCTCCCACATTTGCGCTAGCCAACATCAGCTTGCATACAACAATATCCTTGCGTAATTCGTCTACACTAGCACAAAGACTTTAAACTTGATTTGGTCACACTCGATAGTACAACTTGTTCGTTCATTAAGGTTTGGATGTCCTCCACTCTAACCTTCACGTCCCAAAGAACTTCTCAACTATGACAACTTGTTCGCTCATTAAGGTTTGGACGTCCTCCACTCTTAACCTTCACGTCCCAAATAACTTTTCAACTATGACATATCGAACATAGTACATAATTTTCTTAAAATTAAGAAGAATTTTATTGTTAATAAAAAGAAAAAAAAAAGGCAGTGGGGGCAAGCACAGCTGGAAAATGGATTTATCTCCATACATTAAAGGAGGACATATCGGAGGACCACCTAATTGTTGCCGAATATGTTTTAGTTACATGTGACTATATCTCGATTGTGTACACATCACATGCCCTCGTTTCATTTCTCAACTGTTTTTCCCTTTCAACCTTTTCACTATTCATTTCTTTCTCATTCGATTACCTCTTCACTACCATGGACACATTCCATTGTAAAGTTTTCCGTTTTATCGAATTTCACTCATCGGTAACTTAACAAGTCATATAGTCTATAAGTTGATAAACTTCAAGACATATCCGAAAGACAATCCAAAAGTGCATAGGGGCATGAGTATCGTATGGAATTTATTTTTTTCCAGTTTTATAGTTAAAATAGTTAATTGACCAATTTCTCATATTTTTGTCGAATATAATAGATTGCATTTACTCGAAAGGAGGACGAGACTTGTTATATTTATAATGGAACTCATAATGATAAAGTATTAACATAAACACGTAACATCAAATTACTATTCAAATTTGAAAGTGAATAGCAAACTTAGGAGGGGTAATAATAATATAAATGAGGTTAATTATAAGGTTCAAACCAGTGGTTCATCTTTATGTAACACAACTGGTTCAAATCCGTATTACAAAACGGGGCGGGGCTTCGAATTCAATCACCAATTGTCCAAGTCATATCATTCTCAAAGATCCAGTGGCACACTTCAATCTTACCCGGAACCGAACCCAATGCAATGAAGGCTCCATGATCGGGGCTCCAAGAAGACGTATCCAAATGACAGATGGCAACACCATGGTTAATCTTGGACTTAGAATTCGGATCCAAAATATCCGCTTCGTAGACCCGGACTTTGGGAACTGAATGGCAGTAATAGAGCAAGTATGGGTATAGACTCTGATGGCAGGACACCGATCTCGTGACTTTTCCACCGTCGATCCCTTTGACTTTCCCAATCATGATATTACTATTATACCCTCGAGTGGTTTCCGTAGTTCGGACCACCACTTTCCGTCCGAGCACCGAAGTCGCAAAGTCAATCATGTCCTCAATCGAGGCCACGCACCGCTTTGTCTCACCTTGGCTCGGGGCTCTCTCGCACTCACTCAATGAATCCGCTAGCATTTTAGCCATGCTAGAATCATCATCGCCCGCGTGGAAAATCTTCTTCAATTCTCCAAGCTTGGAGGTCGAAAAGGGTAGTTTTGACACTATCACCCGGGGCAAAAACGACCTTTTAGGCATTTTATCCCGAATGTCAGGCATAGGCATCACATATCCACCTTTCAACATCTCTTCCCTAAAGAATTTGCCAGGCTCAACCCATTTATTTACTTTTTTGCCACTCTCTGCAGCCAAAGTGGCGGTTGTCGGATCCTCCGCCGCCGTAGTTTCATTATAACGAGCAAATGTGACGCCTTTTTTCGTATACTCCTTGAAAGTATTGTTCACTCCATAAATTTTGAACCCAACTGTCTCACCAGAAGCATCTTTTCCATAACTACTGAATTTATCAGTACCTTCATTGAATGACTGCCCATAATTCTCAAAATCCACCGTTGCAGCATTGGAACCCTTGCCGTAGGTTTGAAAATTGTCATCTCCGACGTTGGATTGGTCTCTGTAACTCTTAAAAGTCTCCACCGGAACATTGCCGTCGGTGCCGTAATTCTTGAATGTGTTTTCTGGTACATTTCCGTTATTCCCGTATGAAGTGAAACTGTCATTTGCACCATTGCCGGTTTCACCATAATTGTTGAAAGTCGAGCCAATCACGTTGGTGTCTTTGCTGTAGCTGGTGAAGGCATTAACGGCGCCATTGGCGTTTTTGCCGTAGCCGTTGAATTTTTGATCGCCGGAATTGGCCTCACCGCTATAAGATGTGAAAGATTGTTCCCGGCCATTGCCGTTGTCAGTATAAGAAGTGAAACGGAGATTAGGCACATTGACTTCGTTGTTGTAGTTGCTGAAGTCGCCGACGCCGCCAGTAGCGGCGGTGCCGTACGTATTGAAGCTGCCGTCCGCCACATTAGCATTGCTTGCATAACTAGTGAATTTGTCTTTATGTCCGGCAGAGTCACGGCTATACCGCCGGAACGTGTCTACCGGAATATTTTCCCCGTCGGAGTAGTTCTTAAACGAGTCAACCCCGCCGGGTCGACCCGTGCCGTAGTTTGTGAAGTTTCTCTCTTTGTAGGCGGCAAAGTTTACATTCCCGTCGTGCTTCTCAAGACTCGGCGTTAAATCGGGGAAGCAGAGGAGATTAGCCTTTGTGCAGAACTCGGGGAGGTGAGTTGAAAGTGAGTTCTGATCAGCAAGTTTCGAGAAAGCCGCAAATTGCACCGAGTCCAATGGTGAAGCTTTATTGAGTAAAAACAATGGCTTTGGCGAGTCACTAGAGATCTGTTTCTTCCAGTAACGCGTCACATAACCCTTCGGCGTAAATGGGTTTTCTCCTGCACCGGAACTCTCGCCGCCGGCCACCGCTCCCACCTGCATTCACTCATTTAAATTAAACCAAACAAAATCACAATACACAAGAAAGATGAAAACAAAGCAATCAAGAACAAGAACAATTTCTTACAGTGAAAAGTAGGAACAGAGGGAAGAAGAATATGGAGTGCATTTCTTTAGTGAGAGAAAGGAGAGAAGAGTGAGAATGTTGGTGGGTTTATTTGGTTGGAGGCACCATTTTTATACTGTGAGTTTCAGTGAATATGGGTCGAGAGAGAAACAATAGTGGTGTGGGGGTGTCATTTTAAATAGGGTTTTGGCCCTCGTGAGAAAATTGTTGCAGAAGTGCTTTTATAAGAACTCATTTTTTATGTTTGATTTGGTAATATAAATTTGTAAGAATGATTTTAACTGCAATTTTTTTTACTCGTAATTTGGTCTTGTCTAATTATACTATAGAAGCACGATCTCATTAATAACTTTGACTCTTTTTTTTTTTTCTTTTATTACCTTGTCTCTCAAATGCATTTAAATCTTTAACAACATGATATATTATGCTAAGTTTTGTGTAAAGTTGAAGCTCCGGAGAGTAACGGTGTGTAGATTGGCCTCGATGGCTCAAGGACGGAAGGATTCAAACCTCCAAATAACAGGATTAGCAATTTGAGTAGTAATTAATGGTAAAATGTTGCTAGCTCTTATATTACATACGGTTTGTAGAAAATGTAATTTAGAAAATTCAGTTATAGTAATTAAAAATTGCACGTGTTACACATGATAAAAAAAAGTGTTAAAAGTAAATTACGATCAAAACCATGTCAAGCCATAACAACATGGATGATGTTGAAATAGACCACATACTCCAAATAGGCACTAAGGCACCAAACACGATCCTCATTTAAGTTAGACTTCTGATCTTAAGTGACCACATCATATTTAGGGAAAAATTTAAAATTGAACCAAATTATTTGTGAATTCGGCTTTCCAATCTTGATTTTTCACATTGATTTATACATCAAAGGCCAAAGAGACTCTACAATAGCATACTCACACATTTTAACACAAGGACTTGTTTGCAAAAAAAAAAATTAAAGTTCTATCAATTTTTAACCGGTCAAATGTCAACGTTAACCACATATTTGAAAGGATCAACTATTTTTATCAATTTTCTAATCATACGTTTAAAACCTACAAAAATGTTGATCGAAAGTCTTAACTAAAAGAAAACTTTTCTTGACCAAATTATTTATTTAGAGAATCCTAATAAATTAATTGCATTACACAAACATCAAGAAACGGACCCTAAAGTTTGGAAGGTGGAGAGGTTTCGAGGTCAGATGTGGTGACAAGAATTCAAAGAAGACGCGCATATTTACACGTGTAAACCAGTGATTGGTCTTACGTCAGCCTTCAACTGGATTCGAACGCGTTTTAGGCACCTGTAATGGGTTTTGTTTTTATACTGCGAAGGTTTTCTCAAAACTTTATGTGATCCACTCACTCACTTCATTACAACAATATTGAATGAAAATTGTACATACTGCCCCCAAAGGACAAATGCCCGTGACCACGGGTAAAATTCTGAAATTTTATTAGGTTTTCAAGGATATATTTGACAATTCACCACTATTTCAACTATTTTACATTCTTTCCGTAGTGGTTGGGTTTCGACAACTTGAAGTAAGCAAAAACAGTGTTGACTTTTTTCGTTGCTATAGTTACAATGTTAGCAAAAAGACAATGAAGTTTCTCGGACGTCGAACAAAGGAGAATGGATGTGCTTTCACGGAAAGTTGAATTCAATTTGACATACAGTTCTATCTTACAGTCCAAGTATTTAAGAAATTGTGACTATCTATTATTCGAACAGAGGAGAGTAGACGGTCTTTCGAGTGGTTAAATTTTGAAATTATGGAGATAGGGGAGTAATGTCCCCAATCAACTTCAATCTTGTCACTATCTACTAGTTACTCTAATTTCTTTCTATTTAGCATTTCGAAAATGGTGGATTGACAACATATTGCATCACTATGCATGAAAAAAAGAAAAAGTAATTTTATAAGACGTTCGATGATAGATTTGACATAAACATAATATTTAGACGGAAACAACCCCTCTAATAGGTAAAATGATGGAAACTGATCGAAACTTACAAAAGTTTAGTGAAGTTAGGATAAACTTTAGTTACAATATTGTCTACTCACTTACCACCATTTTGCATTATTAGCTGACCTAGGATAAACTAAGTCCCTGTTTAATAGAGATTAAAATTAAAAATTTAGTAAATTTTGATAAAATTTGACGAAATGTATTGTTGAAAAGTTGTGGATCTCACAAAATATATGGTTAAAATTAATTTTTAATTTTGACTTGAAATTTTAGTTGAATTTTAATCGAAACCAAACCGGGTTTAAGAATTTGTACATTTTGTCCAAGAGGACAAATGCCCGTGAGCCCGTGACTATGGGGGTCAAAATCTGTAATTCTGTTAGGGGTTAGAGGATAGATTTGACATTATACAACACCTTATCTAAGCTTGCAGTTGGATTTATGAACTGTTACACTTGCAACAATTTCTAACTTTGTATTACTGTACATTCTCTGGTTTAGTTGTTATCGACAATCTATTTTTTGGTAAGTTGAGTGGACCGTAGTCATCAACAATTCTTAATTTAGCCCATGTTTGATTCACATTTTTTCTTGAAATTAATTCTTTCAATACTCATTTTCAACCACACATTCTTCAATAAGATAATATTACGGGCAAATTCAAAATTTTTCTTTATTTTTTAATCACATATTTTCTATCATATCACATCATAAAATACATTTTCTTCACAATAATGTGCATCAAACACCCCCTTACTTTTAATTCAGAACTCACTTATAAGTAAATGAATTAAGCACTTTTTGCATTAGCATTAGATTATTACCCAATTTAGAAAATCAAATTATGCTTAAAAGTAATTTTATTTTAAACAATTTAGGGGCATACTTTTTTCCATGTACTATTAAAAATTTGAAAATAATAATCAAAATTCGATTCGATTCGATTCTCAAAGATGCTAGTGAAATAGCGAGTTGAAGCACTGAGAAGTGGCCCACATTGTGTTGAAGTGCATTATGTGCCCATTCAACAAAAGACCCGTTTACATTTGCAGATGAAGTGTTTTAATCTAATTTAAACAAAGTGATTTCAAGTACTAACGGTCTAATTTTAAACATACATTTGCGTCAAAATTAACTCAAAAGTGACTTTATGATCTTGATTTTCAATTATTCACATCATTACTCACGTTCAATACTCATGATTGGACATTATTGTTCTTTGATTTTTGAATTCTAACAAGCTTAGCTCCATTAAAGGAAGTATAAATTTAGGGAAAAAAATATATATTATCCCCTATACCACGAGTTATTTTGGCATTATACATCACAAACTAACACAAGTTTAACATGCTCTAACTAAATACAAAAATAACATTAAGAGATTAATGATATCTGATCGTTGTACATTAACGACTAACATGTAGTTACGAAGAACCAAGTTATAATATACAAATATAAAATTCTACTTGTCACAATTGTAGACAGTACGTTGCTATCTATATTGCACGCAAAAGGCATAACATCTATCATGATAAAGAAAAGAAAAAAGGGAAGGGAAAATTTGCACTTGAGAAGAAGATAGAGCGGAAAATAATTGCATAAGCAATAAAAGGTAAGAGATTTTGAAGCAAGTCATGGTGAGAATTGGTTGTAATATTAAATAATTATGCACATTTTATCAAGAAAACCCCACATGACCACAAGGAGAGAGAAAGAAACTGTGAAGAACAAAAAAGAGAAGAAAAGAGAGAAAAGGAGATAAAAACTAAAAGAAAGGAATTTGTCGTTTGAATTTAGGTAAAACGAAGTTGAGAGAGACATAGGAGTGTAATTTGAATGTTTTGGTAAGTGAATTGATTCTTCTTTGTTGTAAGTATTACGATTTTATTGAATCAAGTAAAATCGAAACTTCTTTCTTCTATTTGCATCTAACTCTCTCTTGTGCTTGGTAGCATGCAGTGATTTTTTTTTTTTTTAATCTCGACATTGCTATTGATATTTTGTTGACGGTTATATTTTTCGAACGACCCTAGTTGATGACATTACTTTTCATAAGATCAATGAGCTTACATCATGTCACATGTAAAAATAGTCTAGCACAACCAAATATAATAGAGTAAATACTTAATTAATCTTGAATTTTCAATGCATTCATAGGTGACAATTACTCTAGCACTACAGCTCGAAAAAAAGATACGTACATGCCGACTAAAGAAAATCACTTATTTATGTTCCTCTCACTTATTCGAATTTCATGTGGCCATATATTCTTTGTTAAAAGCTCTATTTAGTTCTCATGATATCAGTGTAGAAAATATGTTCCCAATTTTTAGCTTATTTTTAGTTTTTACTTTGTGAACATCAAAAGAAGCAAGAATTAATTGATTATGGGGAAAGTGTTGAAACTTAAAGCTGCTTGCTGCCTCTTCAGGAATTAGACAAAAATAAAATAAAATAAAATAGAAGCCATCTGAGAGGAATGTGCTTTTAGCTTTTTCACTGTTTATTGCTTAAAATTAATTAGGAGGAAAAAAATAATAAAGCTGCATTCGAAAGAAAGTCAAAGATTTTAAGATTTTATTAATTTTCTATTTTTCTGTTTTTTTTTTTATTTTCTCAATCCTAAGTGGATGTAATAACCGAACAGAGAAGGAAAATTTTTATTTAGAACAATTAAAAACTGATCAGCATTTAATTATAAGAATGAGAAATTACAAATATTGGAACACATACTTTTGCTGCCAAATTTGAACTCTATACAGAACGGGAAAAAAAAAAAACTCCAAATTCAGGTGTACTATTCTTTCTTTTGACTATTGCTTTTTTAAGGAACAACTCAAACTTGGTTAAATGATGTTGTCTCAAATTAAAGACGACTACAAAAAACCAAAAATAACTCCATTTCGAAATTCCTTATGCTCCTTAGGAATCCTATGTTTCAGATCCAAAGTCAACCAATATATTAAACCACCAATCTTAATCTCGAGTTAACACCATATATTTTCGACATTTGTTGCTTCAAAAGTTCAAAAATGTACGAAAACATGGACATTATCACATTCGTAATCACCAAAAAATAAAGAAGAAATATTATGATAACTAACATCTACTCCTCCGCAATTAAGGATTAAATAGTGCCCAATATTTGTCCAATAATCAATTAAAAAACAAAACAAAAATTCATATGTTTAATATTTACATATATACATGGGGGGACTTCAATATACAAAACCATAGACAAACGTGAGCAAAAATTATTGGAATCCATATAATAAATGAAAAAATATATACAGCAAGATATCTACATTTTTCTATGTCATTCAACATACAATAATTTATCATGTTCTTCAACTTCCTCTTCTTCTACTTCACAAATTTTTAATTTAATATAATTCTGAGAAAATCCCCAAAACCTTCACTCTCTCAACTTCTTCTTTGCCCCCAAGAAGATACCCCTTTGTTGCCCATAGAACGAGAGATCTATTTTGATGGTCGAATTGAAAATTCAGCAGAAGAAGAAAATGAAAATGAATATGGCCAGTCGATTTAGGCCTTTTTTATCATTAAAAAGAGACGATGGAGGAGACACAATGACAATCTTCGTGGATTAAGCATGGACTAAAGGATGGTTGGTTTGGGGTCGAGTTGAATGAGTGAAACAAATGAATTTAAAATTGATCGAGAGAAAGAAGAACGAGTTTTGGGATCTAGTTGAAAATTGAGAAAATTTTTACTGATAGAAATCACGAGAATTTTTATATTTTTTTCTCGAATTTTTCAATGAGTCGCTTTTTTTAGAAATGGCTGGGGGTGCAAACCTTTCAATATTTGGCCATTTTTCAGAAAGGGTGTCAAAATTGGAAATTTCCCACAATTTCCTCTTAATTATTTTTCCAATTTTGAACTTAATTTAGATCTTTAAGGTGGTGAACTTAAATATGTCATGTTTTTCATTGCACTATACTCTCTTTATTAGCAATCAGACCCCTAATATTTAGTGGCATTAAAGTGAATTTGATTGAGACGTATAAAAATTTTCACGATATAGGTCTACGATCTACCTACCTTTATATGGTCGTCCTAACGTACGACAAAAAAGATGGTGACAATTTAGGCCACCACAAAAATGCGTGACTGCATGTTAACACAAGAATTATGAGCAGGCTTGTCAAGTTCTTTATGCAATCAGTCCGACATAACTTGATTGACATCACTCGTATTACTCATTCGAAATCTCAGGACAAACATGTTATGTGAGATAGAAAACCTATATTACTTTGTAAATGAGTATGTAGCTCCCTCAAGGCCACTCAAAACTTAGTTTAATGTTACAAGTAAATTTCGGGAAGAAAAACGAAAGTAGAAGGGCTCAATTTCAAAACTCTAAAACAAATTAATTATTCAATTTATTCAGTTCCCTTGTAATTAATAAACGGCAGAGTAGTAGGTCTAATAACATAGAACATATTCAGAGTCCATTAAATCGTACGAGAGCATAAATATGGGCAATTCCTCGTTTGGCCCCATTATTTGATATTATAATTGTTGGAATAATGTTTTTTTTTTTCAAAAGTGCGATTAAAAAAAGAATAAAAAGTTTTGAATTTACGTGTAAGATTATTTTATTGAAAAATCTGTAATTGACAAGAAGAGAGAAATTAATTATAATTTTAATGGGGACCATAATGGCTTATTTATTGCCTTTCCGACATGAGTAATCATACCCTAAGAATTAAGACTTTGTACGATGAAATTCGGAACACATGTAGTTGTACATGGGCAGGTGATGTACATACAAACGGGTAGATTTCTTATTCAATTACAAAAATCCAAATACTTATTAATGACTTACAACAGCCTCTCTATGTCCCTTATGCTCTTCCTCCATTTGAATTAGTTAGGGCAGTGTTTCCGGTTTGAACGCTTACGGCATGTTTGTTACGGAACAATAGATTGTACTAGATATTATTAAAAATGAAGAAGAAAATAAAATTTTGTTTATTATATTGCTCTATCATGTATAATATTATTCAAAATAATATTTTGTTTACTAAAATTGAGATTCGAAAACATTCCCTAGTTTATTTTGC
>CAIGRN010050865.1:0-14804 GCA_903798345.1 Fraxinus anomala
TTTGGATTTGTCGGATGATGAAATTTCTCGTTTGTTGGCCCCATTTACAGATGACAGCGTGTTGCTCAATGATAATGGAAATCATGAGGTATGTGTTCTTTTGAAGTTTGAGTAGTCAGATTTCTTTTACTTGCAAGTTTTTGACCATGAACTACAAACTTGAAAGAAATTAGAAATTCAACACAAGAGTCTGTCAGGTTTTTAAGGTCCTAGCTGTACACAAAATTAGAATTTATAATTATAATAGCTTCTGTGTAGGATGATGTCAATGTTCCCTCACAGCAGGGTCTTTTCCATCATACTGGCCCCATCAATCCTGCTATGATATAACTTGCATATGCCTATTCGTGTATTCGATTATTGCTGCTTTATTGGTCATATATTAACCATGTCAATACATTATGCATTCTTTCTTTCTATTAACTTACTTTATTTAATTCTTACTGATTTCCTTTTAGGGTGGCTCCTTGTTTTCTAGAAAGTCCTCAAATTATATTTATTGATTTATATTTCTATATTGGATCTTTAAGCCCCTGTTTGATGCCCATTATTTCATCAAAATGAGTTTTATAATAGTGAATTTTTGGAGAATGTGTGTTAAAAAGTAGGAATTTTTTTTAGATTTGCGTGCAAAATATTTTATTGTGAGAATGTGTGGTTGAAAATGAGTTAAAATAATGGGAATCGAACAGGGGCTATTTATTTCTTTTTAAATATATCCTGAGGTGTTCCTCAATTGTCCTTGAATCTGTTGTGATTGCATGCACGTTAAATGTTACCCACATTTTCATGCAGTTGAGAAGTTCTGGTTTGATTCTGAGACGAATGAAAAATTTATCGACTTGCTATTTACATATATTAAGCCCTTGTTTGAAAGTGATTATTTTTTTCTCCCACTCCTTCTCCAATTTAAAATATTTTTTCCCATTTCCCCTTAACTTTTCCTTTATAACCACACATTCTCAAAAAAATAAAAATAAAAATAAAATAAATAAATAAAATCACTTCAAGTTATCACTCAGGCTAGCAAAGTAGACAGCTAGCAACAGCTTCTCAGCCCCTTAACCTTATGAAAGTGCTAGTTTGCCCCCTTTATTTAATAATAACATAAGGGCTGATTTTAAAGTTAGTCTTGTCCTTGAGATTATGTTAAATGCTAATACACTTCCTTGGAATCTCAACATTTGCAATCGTCATTGAGATTTTGTTGTGTCACGCATGCTCTCTTTTCGTTTGTTGAAACAAATGCTTATGTGATCCCAGCATGTTTTATACCTTTATTCTGCTTCTTATAGGTTGTTAATCAATGTCTAGAGTAGCAGGCTCTGATCAGAAAAATATTACTGGTGTCTTTCAGTTTTATCTTGTAGAAATTGCACTTCATTTGAATCTTATTTGTAATGCGTTAATTAAACCGTTTACTGAAATAAATTGAATTTAACACAGAATCAAGATGGACTTAATCAGAAGGGGAAGAATAAATGTTTACCTTGTCTGGATGGAAATGATATATACAATGGTCTATGTGACTTGGATAATTGGGACTCGATGAATGAAGGCAGACTCAATTTTGCTGGCATGCAGAAAGATGACTATCTTCAGTACTACACGCTTGCACGAGATGACGTAGCTTATTTGGAACTTAATGATCTTGAAGTTCCACTGAATCACCCTGCTGAAGTTAATGAAACGGAACAGATGCAGTTTGACCACTTTGGACCATGTTCCCAGGGTAACACACAACTGCTCATTTTTGGAGGAAATGTTTCTTGTATGGATCAATATGCTTCTTGCCTAGGCCATCTTCCTGTGCCACCTGAAGGATCCAAACGTCAAGGGAGTTGTTCTGATGTGCTTCAGGGGGTGCGACCTTAAGACTAATTTTATTTATTTACTTAAGAGCATGTTTGCCTTTGCTTTAAATTAACTTATTATAAGTAGTTTTTATCATAGTAAAAGAATAAAGTTATACAACCATGTTTGGAGGCAAAAAGTTTTCAAAAGTAACTCTACATTTTTTAACCATAGTGTAACGTGCTCTTAACTGCAAACTTTCGTGTTATTGACCTCTATATTTATCAGAGACGTTACGTTATTCTCTCTTGTTTTGATCTTTTTCTGCTAGAATTTAAAATTTAACTATGAATATGCAGGAAAGCAGCAAGTGTGACGGGGGTTACAACGCAGCTGCGTATACCTTGGATTTAACTGGCAGACACTCTGAGGATGGGGGCAAGTTTCATGCGAAACATGGGCAGAGTTAGTTTTGATGATATCTGATGACAATTCTGGCCATGGCAAGAAACATTCACGTTCAGTTATTCAATAATATCAATAAACGAACTTCATTGGAAACTATGGAGGTCCAAAAGGAATAAAATGTATTCTGCAAATCCATTCTGATTTTCTGTATTCTGGAATCGTATTGTTTCGTATTAGAGCTGCGCAAATTTAAAAAGAAACTCTTGTTAATTGCAGCATTTCTTATTCATGATCGACGCCTGCAGGTACTTGCTGCAGTATTTGATGTTCTGTAATATGCTTTTCGAATCATTGATCTCATTTCCTGTATTTTGTTTTGCTATGATCTTATCTCAGGAATCCAGAAAACAAATCATTCCTTCTTTCCCACTATGAATTGCTGCTATGTTAGTTTCTTCTTATGGTGTCTCCTCTGTAAATGTCAAGGATGAGGTGACTCGTCAGTTACGTTGGAGGAGTCGTGTCAGCAGCCAATGGCAGATTGTCCGATTGCTGCTGTGACTTTTACTATATCATATTTATAAGTTTCTTTAAATCATTGACATTGCTATTCTCATGGATTCTTCTTTCTTTTGTGAAGTTATTTGTATTATTATTATTTGAACCATTTTAAGTAGGTACATGTGTGTTTGCTTTATTTTTTTAATAAATCCTTTGTCTTGTAAATTCTTGGAGATATGCATCTTTTGGAAAAATTATGGTTGGGTTGGGTTCGGTTCGGTTCGGTTCGGTTCGGTTCGCAAACAACTGAAAATGTAGCAATTAGATCTTTCACCTATTTTTTGGGGAGGTTACAATCTCTCTGTCTCACTTTTCTATTTGTAGCACTAGTCTGAAAGGGCTACTTTATCCTTAACTTGCTCAAATTCTATTTAAAAGATTACATAATACTTATATAATCATTTAAAAATGAAAAGACGAGAAAAGTCAAAATCCAATGTGCCTACATTTAGAAGTTGAATTTGAATGGTGATACTAATAACAGACTTGATAATGTGTACCCGATAAAAGTTTCTTATTTGATTTGGATCATACATTCAGAGAATCATATTTACAGTTCTTTCTACAACATCAAAAGTGAGAAGTGATTCAATGCCAAATCCTCAATAAAGGCAAAGCAATTAAGAGATTTAGAAAATTTAAATTGTCATGTCAATAAAGAATTTCTTAAAAAGAAAATCGGAATAACAAAATTTTACGACTGAGGGTTATAGATTTAATCGCTATAAATTTTTTCCCCCTCGATTAGTCATGCGACGCTTACAAAAGTTAATGAAATATTAATTAGTATTTTGACAATATATTTAAAAAATATAAATCCGCTTCTAAAATTTTATTAAATAAAAGTTCGATGCAACCCACTTAAACATGTTCCAAGTCTTTTATTGTCAAACATTTGATGGTGACCTAGTTGTCATTGCCACAAGACCGGGCCATGAGATAAATGCATATCTAAACCCAAGTGGTCCATTGATCTGCAAATTTTTATTTTATACTCTTATAATGTTAGATACTATTCGAATAATTAGTTTTGCTAATGTTTTGGTCATAATTTTTTAAAATTTATTTTTTATTGAACTTATTTTTAACCAAACATTTCACCAATTTTTATCAAAATTTACTAAAAAATTAACTTGTCGCTAAACTAAATAGGGTCTTTCTGTTTTTTCAGGTCTAATGGATCAATTGTACTAGTAGCACCACGAGTCTATTTTTTTATATAAAATTGAATAGGATTGAATGATACGAGAATAAAATTTTAAATTCATTCTAATCTATGATTCTTTAGTATTTTACAATAATATTCAATCCTCCATGCTTCTTGTAAAATAAGGTAAAAGGTGAGAATCGATGTGTTAAACCCATAGATAGGTCTCCCTAGGCCTACCATTAGTCGCCCTCTCTTGAGATTGCTAGCATGTGATCATCCAGCACTTAATGGAACTCGACTTTAAGTTTTTCAAGAATAATGACGTTGAATTTCTCGATCATTCGACTAACCAGTGCAAAAAAAATAAAGAAAATTAGTTTCGCCCTTTGCCGTTTTAGCCTTCTATTTACACAAATACATATTTATATACATTATACATACATATGAATCACAAATGCCATGGAAAATGTTGTCCAAGTGGTTGTCCTATTCAGTCTTCTCCATAGTGTGGAGTGCAAGTGAATTGGAAACCTTCAAAATGGACCACTTAACAGCAACCACTCTTTCAATCCTCATCTTTTTTCTCTTTCAATTCACTTTCTCCCCACAACTTGTTTGTGCCCACTTGCTTCATCTTCTCAACTGTAATACCTTACTTATTCCTCCATCTCAATCTGGCTTTTGCTGCTTTTAGTGTGGTTGCTTCCTACGTCTTGGACAAACTTATCTAAAATTTTAAATTGAAGCTTCCTGTGAAAACTTTCATTGACGCCTAATTTGTGTCTAGTAGACCTTGTCAGAATTCTTAATTCATGAGTTGTACGGAGGGATTTATGTCACAACAAAGAGAGACTAATATAGGTCATTTTACGTGCAAATGAAAATTTATGTGTTGGTTGCATTTGGTGCATATGACGACAATCATACCGAAATTAGTGGTAACGTCAATACTATCAAGTTGATCATGTTCGATTCTTTTATCCTTCTTAAACAAATTTGTTAAAATGTAAATTTTTGAGTTTCACTTTCATGCATTCTTTTTTAGGCAAAAAAATTGTTGACTATTTTGAATACGTATTAAATCAGGTAAATTCATATATACTTAATGGTTGATTAACTTGAGATATTATAAAAATAATACTATTGGGACTGAATTACGTTTCACTTCTTTTGCTGGAACTGAGAATTAGAACATAACTATCTACTTCTCGATTCTAAAATCTAAAACCAGTAAGTTTAAGTGGAACTCGAGGTACCAAGAAGAAATGCACTACCCCGAAGCACGGATACAGACACGTAAAACTCCAACATATGATTTCCAGAAAAGAAAGACACGTATATGTAGATTTAAATTATATTAACAATTTACATTTGTATAATATATCTTTGTATTTATACTTTTTAATATAGGACACAATACATGTCAAATCAGACACTTGTTCGAGAAGTGTACCTAAAGCATCTCTCAAATGTCTGAAATTTACAAATTATATACGAAATATGACACATCACATGGCTTGTTAGATACATGTAGGATGAGTGTCAACATTCGACCTAACATGATACGTGCTGGACATACCACTCCCATCCGTTCCAATAAGTGTCTGTGCTTTAAACCATATTATGCTATAAAATAAAAATAACTGCAAATCATTATATTACTATTAGGTTTTAAAGAAACATTTGTACATCAAGTCATTACCTTTACAATAAATGACAACAAATGAATTATGTGCCATATAAATTGAGTACTTAAATACATAGATCTTTATGGTTTGTCAATAAGAAAAAGAATCCCTATAGTTCTAGTAGTTATTATATTCTTATCCAAAAATTATGTGCTTCATCTTGAGATTGTGATCTTTAACTGCCTGGCTAGCTCTAATGGTTCTCTTGTACCCTTTAGATCAGTCACTATTCAAGATTCTGGGACCACTTGCACTCAATTATTTGCTGTAAAAATAAGCAAAATATGTTAGGAATATATGAATGAATAAAGAAAGTTCAACTTTTAAGTTACTTTTTTTTGAGTCAAAACTGACCATGAGCAATTAATTCTTCAGAACTAATGAAAGCCACCATTGAAAAGATTTTGCCATTCAGAATCCCAAGTTGGCAGCATCTGTGCTTGCTGCAGAAGTTGTAATATTTCTCATTAGATAAAACGACTTTTGATGAAATGGAAGAATTCCGTGCTTGCTTGATACACAGTACTGAACATATTGTATAATTTATACAATATGATACAAATTGGTTGTGCTTATTTTGTCAAACGTGATTACGAAAGTTACTTTAGAAAAGCACAACAAACATGCTCGAACTGTCTAGTACTGTTTACTCGAGCATACCACCTGTGGGATAAAAGTTAAAGAAATTACATGTCCTGAAGAAGAATCATGATATACTTCTGTAATAGGCACAGAAGAGCTTCCTTCTTTTTGAGGCAACAATTGAGATGGATTCATTGCTATATCAACCCCACAACTTAAGGCTCCTTGTTGCAGTTGATTATACTGTAAGCTTGCCGGATTCGGGACTTGTAATTGCGTCGGAAAACTGGCAATGTATGCAGGAATCTTCGATGAACAGTTTTTGATCATTAGTTAGGTATAGAGGAATGATTTTTCTTAATTTCAGCTATTCAAAGTTTGTTGAATTTTACAATTTCACAAATAATACCTCTTTTGTAAAGAAGTCATCGATGCTGAAGTCGAGCCTTGGATTTAAAGCAGCCAATTTCATCGAAAGGAACTGCGAGTTTACAACCAAAATTGTGTACTCTAGTTAGTAATGAAACGATGAGCAATTCGGATAAGTACTAATTGAGATCAAGACAGTCGAGCTAATTAGTGGTACCTCGACTTGTTTTTGTAATGACTGAACATAGTTGATGATTTCATCAAGCATTCCAGCCTTGCCAGTCACTTTGTTACAGCCAGGGACTAACTCCTGCAGATACTTCATTTTCTTGCTGATTTTCTCCCTCCTTGCCTGTAAAATCATTAACCAATTCATTTTTCAGTTCAATTTTCTTTCCCAAGTATTAGCCTAATATTCGTATATTTCGTATTCTTACTCTTTCGGCTAAGCTGTGGCTATCAGTGGCCTGTCCACGACGTGCCCTGACGTGGATATAGTCGGGCTTTTGAACGCTCTCCTTTGAAGAATTATTAGTTGAAGTTTCCCTATCAGTTTTCATTGTGATCTCTGATTGAACCTCTCCTGCTTCTCTTTCAGCCCCTTTGTCCTTACAATCCTCTTCAACATCAAACTGCAATTTAAAAATTTCCTTAAATTTCTCACAAGAATTTATAATACAAAAAAATGACAACATTTATGAAAACATAGTACAAAACCAAACCTCTGCTTTTCGTTTCCTAGTAGTATTGGAGACAGTTCGATCTCTTTTTAACGCGCTCCTGCTGATCTGATGATCGTGTTTTGTCATTGACGAGTTATTAGAAACGGCTGAATGGGAACCGCTTGTGCGTTCAGGACAGGCAAATCCTCTTCCATACATAGGAAAACTAGGCAAATTGGTTTCATCCAAACATTGCTGATATTTCTCTAGCGGCATATTCGACATATTTTGGTGAAACAAAGGATTCATGTTAGCTTCTTGAGGTTGCAAAGATTGTAGTTGTTGCTGCTGATAAAGGCGTTGTAAGACAGCCCTTTGTCTTTCGAGGACGCTCAAGTCCATGTCCATGCCCATGACCGTGCATTTCTCAGGCGACGAGGCGGTGGATTGTGCGCAGCGTAACATTTTTCGACCCGCTAGTGAATAAGTAGGTGGTTTTTGAGTGTGTGAATTAATGTGGTGAGGAAATGAAGTACCTGAATCGATATTTAAGGACGAGAGAGAGAGAGAGCAAATGGCAATGAAATCAAGAATGTAATGATAGAGAGAGAAGGGAGGGTGGGTGGGTGGGTGCGGTGGGGACTGGGGGCTGGAAAGGGTGGAGGGTGGACCCCAACACCCATTGCGCCACCATGTGAGGTTGTCCAGTGAACGGTAAATGGTGGTAAAACGGGAGTAAGTTCAGCGACACAAGCGAGAGGAGAGTAAAAAGTGTAATGTAAAAAATTAAGTTACCTTGCCTTGCCTTGCCTTGGGGTTAGAGTACAGACTCTCTAAATACAAAATACTCTCTATTTTAGAGGATTAATGCTTAAAAATAAGTTTATTAAACTTTTGATTTTAATTTTTTAAAATAAAAAGTGAGTTTGAACTCTCTCCAAATTTGGAGAGCCAATTCACTCTCTATTCTTAATTAATAATAATTGCATTTAATAAGTTACAAATTTCAATACTTTACAATTTAAATTATTCAAATCATATTTGAATTACTTGACCATTAACATATAAAAAATTATGTTAAATAAGGGATGAGGAGAAATGAATAAATGTTCATCGGAAATAACAAAATAAAGTGTCAAAATAGAAATTATTGTTGGAGTACCTAAAAAAATTTACTATCTAAATTAAAAGATATCCTCTATTATGAATAATATACTTTTTACAAATAGTGAGTTTTTTTGAAAATACTCTTAATAATCACACACTCTTAACAACTCCACCAGATGTCAATATATATTTACTTGTTGAAACTTGAACTTATTAAGGTCGTCTTTGAAATGAAATTTAGGATTATATGAAACTTCATATAATTGAAACTTGAAAGAGTTATGTATCAAGTCCTTGTTTAGGCTCTATTAAAATCAAATTTCAAGGAAAAATGTATTTGAAAATAGTGAATTTTTGAAGAATGTGTAATTAAAAGAGAGAAAAAAAAGATTTATATGTAATATTATTTTATTGAAAAATGTGTGATTAAAAGTAAGATAGAAAAAAATGCATTTTTAATAAAATGAAATCCAAACAAGGGCTAAAATTTAATTAATAAAACTTTGCCATTCCGTCCACTATTTACTCTTAAATTTACTTTTAAGCTATTATTTTTTAAATATAATTTTCTAAATTACATTTTTAGAAAAGATTAACCAATCAACACATTTTTATAATGGACATCTTGCTTAATTCTTTTTGGTACTTGTAGGTGAGAACATATTAAGCCTCTATTTAATTTAGATAAAAATCAAAATTTTAGTAGATTTTGAAAAAATTGATGGAATGTATAGTTAAAAGTTGTGAATATCATGAAATGTATAGTTAAAATTAATTATTAACTTTAAATTAAATTTTTAATCAATTTTTAGCTAAACAAACATAGACTTAGTTCCTTGAGATATAGGTTTGCAAAAAGAGAAAATTAGGCTGAATCATATCTTTTTGAGTAATGTTATCCTACACAAATGTTTGAACTCAGGGCCCCACTTTTGGGTTTTGGGTATGGCTGGGATTTGGGTTTGATTTTGAGTTTTGGATTTGGGCTTGGGCTTGGGATGATGTTCTAAATAGTTGGAGGATTAAATTAGATGTTATGAATAGCTGGATGAAAAATCTAGATGATACAAATAGTGGGATCATCAAGTAATCTAAATAGTTAGAGGACCTATTTAGTTGAGTTAAATAATTGGAAGAACAATTTAGTTTAGTTGAATAGAGGAGGACCAATTTAGATGTTCTAAAATGGTTCGAGGATCTAGTTCGTTATAGTTGGAGGAGCAATTTAGATATGTTGAGTAGTTGAATGATCTACTTAGATGTGATCAATTGTTGGAGGACTAATGTAGATGAGTTGAATAGTTAAAGGATTGATTTAGTTGAGCTGAATAAATTGAGAACCTATTTAGTTGATATGGATAATTAAATGACTTATCTAATGATCTTAATAGGTGGAAGATTAGTTTACATCTTCATAATAGTTCAAGGATCAATTAAGATGTTATATATAATTGGAGGATCGATTTAGATGAGTTAAATAGCTAGAGGGTCAATTTAGTTAAGTTGAAGGACTTATTTAGTTGAATGAATAGTTGGAGGATCAATTTAGACGTTTGAATATTATGAGGATCAATTTAGATATTCGGAATAAATAGAGGATGAATTTAGATGTGTAAAATATTAAAGACCAATGTAAATGAGTTTAAAAGTAAGAGGACATATTTATTTGATTTAATTACTTAGAGGACTTATCTAGATATTTGCATAAGTTGGAGGATCTATTTAGATGTTCAGAATAGTCGGAGGAACAATTTGGATATTGTGTATAGATGGAGGTTCTACTTTGTTCAGCTGAACATGGAGGACCAATTATGATGTTTGGTATAGTACATGGCTCAATTTAGATACTTTGAATTAATAGAGGATAAATTTAGTCTTGTTGTATAGTTGGAGGATGAAATTAGATAAGTTGAAAAATAAGAAGATCAGTGTATAGGAATTGTATATAGTTGGGAGGATCCATTTACTTGCATAGAATTGGAACACCTTTTTGGTTGAGTTTATAGTTAGAGGATTTGTTTAGATGCTTAGAATAATTGGAGGATCCATTTACATATTTAGTTAAGTTGTATAGTTAGAGGACCTATTTTGTTGAATTGAACAGTCTGGGGTATCATTATCAATATTTAAAGTAGTCCTCAGATCAATTTAGTTGCTTGGGATAGAAGGAGGATGGATTTGGATGTGTTAATGATTGAAGGATGAATGGAAAAAGTGATGAATAGTTGAAGGATTAATTTAGATGAGATGCTAATTAGGGGACCTATTTAGTCGAAATGAATAGATGGAGGATCGATATAGATGTTCTACAATAGTTTGTTTATCCATTTAGATGTTTTGTATGGTTGTAGGACCAGTTATGATTTTATTTAGTTGAATAGTTGGAGGGTTAATCTAGAAGTTAGGATTAAATAGAGGATGAATTTAGATTTAATGAATAGTTGGAGGATCAATTCAGATGAATTGGTTAGTTGGAGGACCTATTAAGTTGAATTAATAGTTTGTTGATTATTTTAAATGTTTGTAGTGTTTTGAGGATCAATTTAAATGTTATATATAGGTGAATTTGGAAGTGTTAAATAGTTGGTGTATGAATTTACATGTATAAAATAGTTTTAGGACGAATTTAGATAATGAGTAGTTGGAGGACCTCTTTAGATGAGACTTAGTTTGAGGACCTATTTGAATAGTTTGAGGATCCATTTAGATGTTCTTTATAGTTGGAGGACCTATTATGATTTGTGAATAGTTAGAGATCCTATTTTGTTTAGTTGAATACTTGAAGGATCAATTTAGAAGCTTGTAATAGTTTCAGGATCAATTTAGTGAGTATTTGACACCCATTTTAATGGGAATAGAAATTTTCGAATAGTGATTGATGGGAGAATGTATGGTGGAAAAATGATTAAAAATTTTACATTTTGTGTAATAATATTTTATTTGGAGAATGTGTTGTTGAAATGAAGAAAGAAAAAAAAATTAATGAGAATGGTTGCCAAACAGGAGCTTAGATGTTATAAAATGTAGAGGATGAAATTAGATTTATTATATAGTTTGAGGATCAATTTAGATGAGATTCTTAGTTGCATGAACTGAACAGTTTGGGGATCAGTTTTATGTTTAGAGTAGTCCTCGAGGATCAACTTAGATGTTTGAAATAGGTAGAGGATGAATTGTAAATTATGATATCCTGTTAATTGAATTAGTAATATGAACACGATGTAGTGAATTTTTAATCTATATGAAACGGGTGGTGATAAGTTCTAGGAACTTGGTGGATCAAATTGTCGACCGTATCCATCTCACGCCTATGGTGAATCGGGCATTGATAGAGTTTCGAGTGTATGGAAATTTTGTCGTGGTACTGAAAATTTTTCATTCGATGCAAAAACGGTTACTTCTTTAGCTGAAGATGAAAATGTGTGCCTACGGTACTTTAATATTATTATTATTTAATTTATTATTATTTATTATTATTTTTGTAGCAGCTCTTAATTATTACGAAATTTTGAGTGAAAAAATTGCAATAAACAACTAGCAAATATGTCATCTCATTGAAATATAACTGGCTATACAAATGGTGAAAGAAGGCTACACTTCTACAGTATAAATTAATATATTATTAATTTTAGTAAACTAGCAAATTACTTGTAAAAAAAAACTTGAAATATAAAAATCAAAATATGTCAACATAATTTATTTTAAATAATACTCAAACCTTGAAAAAAAAAAAAAAAAAAACCATGGCAAAAACCATTGACTCGATTGAATTATTTTCCATCTTGGAAATCCTAGCTAGTTCTCTTGGATCATCATTTGTTCCAAGAGGGATTTTCCATCTACTCGAGAATTTGTTAGCTGTTTTTCAATATATTCCTTATACTTCATCGGAAGATATGAAGCACGACGATCTCTTGCCACCAGCGGCGGAGCAGGGCCGAGAACGGTGTTCACTGATGGACCATTGGCTACCACAAGTGAAATCCTCGTCTTCTCTTTATTCAAAACAGCTCTATGCTTCACACTCTTGCATCTCCCATTGCTAAATATCTGTCGAAATGAGCTATAATCAATATGTTGTTATTTGCATAAATTGTGCTTGTGTATTTGTGGTTAAATGCATAAACTTTTGTCACTCTAGTTATAATTGGCAAGAAATCTTAATTACTTTTTGAAAATCTTATATACAGGGCAAATTCAAGATATATATTTTTGGTTGATAGTTAAATTACACAAGTTTATATTTTTAATTGAAACCCACAATTATTTTTTATTCTATTTTGAGCACGCTTGTCAAGACCATGACACCAACAACATTATTTTAAAAAAGAAAAAGAAAAAGAAAAATCGAAACCCACAATTAATTCCAATTCAAATGTACATATTTTCTTGATTAAATACCTTTAAGTTAAAAGAAAGTTTCCTTGAATTTTTTAATTTGTTAAAAAATAAAAATTTAACCATTTTTCTAGAATTTTCTTATTAGGAAAATTTGGATTTATGTTCGCAAAAACTTACCTCAAGCTGATCACCAGTGTTGACAAGAATAGAGTTGTGAGGTGAATTGGCATGAAACCATTCTCCATTGTGTTCTATCTGTAATCCAGCTACCCCATTATGTATCAGAAAGGTCAAAAGGCCATGATCTGTGTGTGGTGGAATGCCGATTGCACGATCCGGTTGAGGACAAGGTGGATAAAAATTTGCTGCAAATAATTGAAACATTGACTCCAAATTTAGGGTTTCTTCCATGTAGCTTTTCTCTAATCCCATGGTTTCTGATATTGCTTCGAGTAGTGCCCCGGCTAATTTCCTAGTCCTTACACTGTAATTCAGTAGGGCTTCCCTGCAACAATATTATTGGGTCGATTACTTGACACGATTAAGAAAAAAAGAAGTTCAAATTTCGTGCATATTATTGGATCTTGGAACTGCATCTTAAAATACTAATTATTATACATATAAGCTATGTAGCATGTACGTGAAGGAGGGATCTCATATTAGCGTACCAGACGTCAACTGGACGTTTGGGTTTGGGCCCCGTTCCACTAAACCTACTTTGGCCCATTTCCTCCCTTTATATATATGAATAGGGAGGTGGCCATAACTCTGTCGACTACTCGATCGAACAGATTTTGCGGTCAACATCCTGTCACCTCCCTCAATTTGTTGATTACCTAATTATATTTAGGTGACATGGGATTTTTATTCTGAACATGCTGCTGAAGTAGGTTGAGAATGCCAATTTTTCATTCCGACTGCTCATATATGAGCTTTTAGCCGGATAAATTACGAGTCTATGCCGAAGGAAATGTAATATTACCTCAAAATTTCGGGTTTAAGAGGACAATGAAAATCAGGATGCACATAGAGCTTCAGGTAATCCCTCCATAAGGTGAATGTCTGGTTTGAGGTATCTGTGACATTGAAATTGCCATACTTGATGGGATCAGAAGCATTCTTTGGTTCATACTGCCTCTTTTCCTCTGCCGGCATATTGAAAAATTCAGTAGTCGCTTTGAACATGGCTTCCATGTCGTTTTCTGGTATTCCATGATTTACAAGCTGCGATATCATCAAAAATTTAATTCAACCACTTCATCTAAAAATTCAAATTATTACTAATAGTGAGGATAAACTAAAATATCTGGATATATAAAAATAATAAGAGTCCTACAATGAAGAAGCCCCATTCTTGACAGGCTTTACCGAGGTCTTGGATAACTCTGGACCTTTGATCAGGATGAGAAGAGGTGATTAAGGAAAAATCAATGATGGGGATTGAATCAGAGTTTGAAGCAGTTGGTTCATTCACAAAGTTAAATTTAGAAGGGACAGACTCGAGAACAACCGAAGACTCTGCAAGTACTTTGACGCCTGCCATCTCTCTCTCTCTCTCTCAATAGATATATCTATAGATATGTATCTATCTCTGTGTATATTGGATTTGTCGAAAATGGAGAATGATGGATGTTATATATAGAGTGGGAAGGTGACCGGTTCTAGGGAAAATAAGGTAGAAAGGAAATACAGGTTTCGATCATATTCTGGAATTTCTCTGTATGAAGCTCCTATTTAGTTTAGATAAAAATTAAATTTTTAATACAATGTGTGGTCTAAAAGCTATCGATATCATGAAATGTAATGTTAAAATTGATTGTTGATTGTTGATTTAAATTTTAATTAATTTTTTAGTTGAATCAAATATGAATTAAATGGAGGTTACGGATGTCAGATTTTGATTGTCTTCTGGAAAGTTTCTAATCAATGAAATTGAAAATGGGTTAAAAGGTACAATTAAGCTTAACGTATATAAGCGTTGACAGAAGTCCTGACCTAATTTTGTCATTTTATGTTAAAATTGTCTATCTTACCCTTATTTCTATATTTTATTTGTTTTTTCGTATTTTTACCCAATAATTGGTATCAGAACCTAGTAACGAAACTGAAGAAAATCTTAGAAATGAATAGAAAAGATAAAAT